>JAGVSP010005317.1:0-23228 GCA_022494985.1 Micrasema minimum
TTAATGGAATTCCCGTTACATGAGAGCGCCCTATATCGCTGTGAGGGAAACGAGATAATCATATTAGTACTTACTTATACCCGGCCATAAAATACGATGAGATTGATCTTTCGAGAGCGAAATATGACGACACACAAGAGCGCAGAGTGATGCAGACACGTCGAGGACGTAGAGAAAGATAAACCTACCTTTATAACGAGGATGATCTTAAATGCGTATTTCAAATACCGAAAATGGGCAAAAGACCGGCCTAAGTTACAAGATGTTATGTTCTTATCGGATATTGCGCCTAAAACCCCTCTACGAAAAAAATGTTTCGAGCATTCATTACGGAAACCGCCATCACAAGGCGTCAACTGTCTTAAAGCCGCGGAACACGTTTTTATATTTCTGAAAACCACACGCTACTGCACAGGTACTTTCATTACCCCGGATGAAAAGAAAGAAATGGGAGCAAGGAGCGGGTTGAAAGTGGAAATAATACGAGTCGCGGGTTTATTTAACACATGGCAAGGAAACACAAACAGGGAGCGCTGCGGTGCGGAAGGCCTCCCGCCTGAAGAATGGACGGCTAGCCGAGGCCGCGGCCGGGACCGGGACGCGGACGTTTCCAGGATAGTAATTAAAAGTGTTGTGGATAGTGTACCTCAAAGCGCTTGTAGGTTTTATGCACGCTATGTTCTGTTCTAAAAACTGTCTAGTTGAGACTCGTGATGTAAATACTAGCCGTTTGAAAAATAAACTCGCTTAAAACTGTGACATCATTAAAACGGTACTTAATTGCTTATTAGTGTCGTTTTTTATACGAATAAATATTCTCAAGAACGCGTCAATTTTTGATCCGTGGTATTTGACAGCGTGTAATCATAGATTAGCGACTAGCGAATTGACATCCTTAAATAATCAATTATTCAATAATCAAACATTCGTACACAGAAAAAGTTTTTTGCAATAAGTGAACAGTAATCGTAGAGTTTCTGGTGTGTATATTTATATCGTACCTATGCTAATTACTAATAAAAAATGTATCTACTTGGATCGGTAGCATGAAAATAAATGTTTGATCAGCTTTGATTAAATTATACCTTTTTGCTAGTACTGAACGGAATTTCCAAAGATGCACTCCCACAACCGTATATTACGTACATCGTTCACAAAAATGGGCTGAAAATGTGAGTGCGAATACTCGAAAGGGGCCAGCAATAATCGTTTGTCATGAGAGTCATGGCTTCTCACCCCCTGGCGGGTCTGCTGCCCGGGTATAGGTGGACCAGGAATTCCCAGGATAGGGGGGTTGTATTAGACAACCCTAGTGTTCGAGTATGTGTAGTCCCGAGAGGATAAAAGAGGAGTGGCAAAGGGCATGAATTTATCAAATAATTATGGCCATACTTACTTTTCAAACTACACGTTTTTTATAAACACGTATCGAGGGATTAATAGCTACACTGTATAAAAAAAATCATTTTGAGCAGGAAAAATATCAATATAGGAAAGGAAGTGATACATCAACACTACAAGATAACAAGTTGGCGCAAAGCCAAGGTATAAACATATGAATATTGATTTATAGTCTTGAAAATACTAAAGGAAAATATTTACTATGTAATTTTACGAAGTGCACATACTGGTCATTATAGCGCAACAAGAGTTTGAAAATACAGGCAAGAAAGGAAAATTCTTCCCTCAATACAATGCAATAGCAGCGACACAAAGAGCACAAATATATATTTTAAAGAACAAATCTAAGTTACTCGTAACATTTTCTAGATAAGATTTAATACGACATTGTCTCTTGTGTTTTCAAACATCAGTTTTACAACGTTTGTAAAATGTAGAACGGATAACTTGTTCAGAAGTTAATAAAAGATGCGTTTATTTCATTGTTTTCACAATTTTAAGTGTAATTGTCTAAGTAGTTTATTAAAAATAGTGCAAACACCTATACAGGTTAAGAAAGCCCAGTACGAGATATCCAATATCAACTCAAAACAAAAGGAGTTTTCGAAGTGTAAATCCACACTAAGCGACAATATTGATACAAATGTAATAATAGTGGGTCCACCGCAGCCCTCATTCCTGTACACATCATTGTCTAACTGGTTATTGAGATTCTCCTCCGCTGGATTTCAGATGGTCCATAAATGTTTATGGGATTAGTAAAGCGACGCCTTCTCCATTGTCCCAGCCCCGTCGTTGGCTGGTAGGAGCTTACCGTGCGGCTAACGGGTATACCGTAAAGCAGCATTACCTGTAACGAAAGAAAAATTTTGTGTAGGCATTTAAGTGGTCATTCAATGGACATTAATCTGGAAGGGTTAACGTGTTACCTAAATATTAACTATTTGAATTTACGTTAGACATGAGGAAATATGAAAAACCGGACAAAACGACCATTAATCATTTTTTAAATTATGTTTTTACTAACCTACCTAGGTATTTATAATAAATACTAAAATGAGTAAATGTACTTAATAAAAGCAAGTTGAAATAAAACAGCACAATATATTTAAAGATGCAGTGCGTTTTCGTTATTCCGTATTGGATTTTAACAAGTTACCTAACACACGGGGATACCGTTTGTTACCGCAGTGGGGTGGCAGCCACAAAAAGCAATAAAACGATCATTGTTAGCCAAAAATAAATCACGGTTTGGAATTCGTCGAGTAAACAGAAACAGCGATCAATCAAAATTGACGCAATCAACGTGGCGAGAGCTACACCCTGTGTACTGTGTACGTGTGTCCCGTAGTACGTCACGTAGAAGGGTAGGATTCGGAACAAAAGCCGCAGCTCCGTGCTTACTCAGCAAACATTCGGCGGAGATGAAAAGCTCAAGAGAGGTCTATCTTCAAAAAAAGTTTTGTGTATCAGCAGGACTCGGGTGGACTTATATGGACATTACTTCTTTGAATCGAGTGTTACGTCTCTGCGTGTCTATGATCACCTTCATTCACCTAAAGGAATAGAAAAATTCTCGATTCTCACATCGAACAAATTAGCTACTATGTCATTACCTACAGAAATAAAGCAAGCGATATATATTTGTAGAAATAAATGTACATTAAACACAGTTATATCCCTAAAAACGCTAGCAAGTGTAGATATTTAGGTAACGTTATTGTTTTTTTACAAAAATTCTACGCGCGCGCGCGGTTCATGTAACTGATGGAACGGAAGAAAAGAAAAATGTGTATTTTTTCAGGAACACGTTCGGGACATAAAATAAACATTAACCGAAAAGGAAATACACTTTCCATCAGCGAAATTGAGATCGCCTCTGTCCCGATATTATATCATCTACGTGAGTCCATTCCACCCAGGAAGATGAAAGAATAGCGTTAAAGATATGTTAAACTAATTTTATCACAAAAACGTATCGAAAGCAAACATGTAAACGTCAGTTTTTCGAAAATTAGGTAGGTAATAAAAATGTCTGGAAATTCCTCGAAACTAACTCTAGTTTTCAATTTTCTTTGATGTTGGTCCTCATTCTGCATTCAGTCAGGATAGTCGTAATATTGATCACGCGTAGAAAGTCTTTGAATACCGGATAGTAAACTCGCAGAAACTCCATAAATACGGCCTAATACGTATCATATTCATGATAAAGGGATGTTGTAGAAAACGGCGAAACATTTATCGCATCTTATAAGGGTATTTCGTAAAACTTTCCCAAATTTCTTGTTAGCTCTTCCCAAATATTTAAAATTTAGTAAATAAAAAATATCTTTAAAAAATGTATCTTAAGGCTTGACGTTATAAAATACAAAATATTGAGCTAACTACGGACATTATTAAGATTTAAAACCAAATGTTTCATTAAATAACGTTAATAAGAACCGTTATTTCTTAGGTACTAAAAATAAATCTCCGCGAAACAATTCTTGGTTTTTCAAAACTAATTTTTAAAGCGTTAACATTGCATTATTACTTTGATGATTATTAGACATTACTCTAACGCGAGCTTTTTAAGGAACGCGGCGTAAAATATGAAGAGATAAGCTATTAACCTTTTCATTACACTGGGTAGTATTCACTTTGTTAAATCTTTCATTAAATTTAACGTGAATGTAGAGCATAAAAGCCGCTACCGACATTAATACTTAATTAAGGATGCTTAAATATTGATGTTTAACACTTTGATGATAATATTAAAACATTATCTTTAGCGCTGAGCAAGGGGTCTAGGTGAAGGTGTCCCAAGAACGAAAACATTTCACATTAGGGTGACGCGCCCAAGAATAGCTGCGCGCGCGCAATTTCACAAAAAAAACTTATTTCGCTGAGAAATGAAAAATGTTAAATGAATAAAAACATTAATATTTTATTTTCAATTAAGAAAAGAGGTCGTTTACGGCACCAATACCTAGCATAACTAAATTCACTTCTCTCGAATAACTTGCATATTTATATAGAACTAACTGACAGTCAGATATATTCATTTTAGAAACATGTTATTTTTCAGCGATAGAAGTTTTTTTTTCCGTCAGAAGCCTTGGCTGCAATACCCTGAAGTGAAATGTTCTCGGTGTCGGCACATGGCCCAGAAGACCAGGAGGGAAAGAATATACCGGCCTCAAGTATTCCTTCATCACGGGGCTGCGCTGGGGTAAGGATTGGACATTTTGTCATCCCATTCGGTCCATAAAACGAAGTAACCAAGCGACCCAATTTCCCTTCTCGGCTTCCGTTTCCCTGATTATTATTTTATCTCTAGCGGGTATAAAAATATTATATGATCAATTTAAATCAAATGGGATCCAAATATTCATTCAAGCAATTTAAAGTACTTACAATGTTATCCAATTAAGACAAATATAAAACTGAAGATACACAATTATTGTTTACTAGTGAAATTTAGTGCCAGCTAAGAGTTAAGACACCTACACAATTGCTCATTACAAGTTAGTAATTACGATGAATGCAGTTCTGCATTTAGTTAGAGTAAAAAAATATAAATATTACCGTGTCTTATTTTAGTAGTAAAACGTCAAGATGAAGAATATCATTTCTGAGGACAGCGTTGCCAAAAGTAAAGTAAAACAGGCATTTGTATTATCTTTGTTTTATTCTGAAAATAGTCAGACTAAGTTTTACAATAGCATTGTTATTCAGTATCGTAGTTTTCCCGGCACACCCCTGAGATTAAGCTCGCTCTATTTTAAACAGATAAATGGTACAAGTATTTATCAAGCAAAACTTTCCCGTGTCGGTTATTACAATGCAAATAAAAAATAAAACCATTAGATAGTAGCGTAAAACTTTTAACATTTTAACTTAATTAAGTATGCATACTATTTGATGTTTCTATGCCAGTTATATAACTACAATGCACAATTAATTGCGTTATTTCATAGAACACATACCGCTGAAAACTCGTTGCTAACTACTGCTAAAATTTATCATTGCATACCAGACTCAGGTGCCATTGTGGTACCTACTGTAAATTTAACGATTGAGTCAAATATGCATCATAGGTTAGATTAACAAATTAGATATCTATAATATCTAAGAGATATAATAAATAGATAAGATAGGTACCATAAACAGAAAAAAAAATGTTTCCTGGTATTTTAAAAACCATTTTGTACAATATTTGCTGACTTGCCTCAAAACGAGGAACGTGTACCGCTTTCAATAAGTGTATACCTACATAAGTCGTAAAAAGGTCTTCAAATCCCTTATGCACCTACCTACTGGTATCTGTATTCGTCGGTATAAAAGTTACCAATATTTATTTTACACCCTACAAATTCTTAAAGTTATATTCTGCCATTCATCTAGATTAGGATTATTGCAAACGTCAACAGGACAGATCACTTTTAATAAAAAGGGACGAAATGTTATCACGTTTGTCCAGGCGGGTAATCTGGAATCCCCAAGCCTTGAATTATTGATCGTGCAGACGTAAAACATAACCACCGCGTTAAACGCAAAAACTCATTCAACTCCGCGCGCGTATAGAACCGAGATTAGTCGCATTACTGAATGTTGAATGTCATGTGTCTCCCTCTGGGGCAGTAATCACGCGATGCGATGGAAATAAAGTAAGTAATTCCGTGGTTATACACAAGAAATCTGGTAAACTGTTTTCAAAATTTACTTAGCTAATTGTAAACGTTTAGATTCAAACGTAACGGCTAGAAAAAGCGGTGGGAAAATTCTGCTAACAGGTAAAACTATACAATTTATTGTTAAAACTAAACTTGGCGTACTCAAGTATATAATTAAATTCCATATAAAGAAAAATGTAACTACTAATAATAATAAAATACGGGTTTCGTACAAAACTGATACAAGTGATAAAGATTCAAGCCATTTGGTATATAAGTTGGCCAGCGGGCGAAGGCAATCTTAGAAGGATTTACCCAGTCATTAGAACTAAGACTAGTGCACCCTTCATGTCTCAAGCCTCCCTTCCTTCCCTCCCCCTGAGCGCAAGTGGTACAGCTTCCGGTGGGCAAACAGAAAGGAAGGCTTTCCTCAGGGAAGGTTTTCCTTTAAATAAAGGTTAGCTCCCCTCGGAGAATACTTTCCACTTTCTAAAGGAAATAGATTTTATTAATGACTCGGGGATTCCACATGTTTTAACTGTATAAAGAAGAGCGGTCTCCTCTCGGGTATTTTTGTAAAAAGTCACAAAAATAGTAAAAAGATGACACATGTAACAGGTAAATAATATTTTAAAACAATAAAATACCAGTAACACACAATATACACAATAACAATATACAATTTTAAATAAGTATATTGTTGACTTTATTTTATTTATTTGTTATAATTAATTTTTTTATTATTTAAAATTCAAGGAATAGAAGAAGAATACCTAACATTAAGAAAATATATTTTATTTATTATAACTTCGTTCCATCGGCATCACTTGATAAAAGACAAGAAGAAATTTTGAAACCGGTCGGAATAATAATTAAAATATACGTTAAATACAAAGTGTTTATATTTGGATTAACTTGCTGGCTAAATTATTAATAAATACGCGATTTCTTGTATCTACCTATCAATCCAGTACGAAATGATGAAAGCAAGTAATTAACAATATTATGATACGAAATATTGTATTTGGCGTGTAGAGGAGCTGGAGCCATCGTTCTACGGTCACGCGCAAGAGTTATGGATGTCAAGAACATATTAAGGAAATAAAGAAATACTCCGCACGGTTTACATTATTCATCAAGGTCTACAAAATGGATTAAATCTGCAATTTATAAAACGAAATAAATATTTATACATTAATTAAACAGCAGCATGATTGATTATTATTTTATGTAAAATAATACTCTCCACTCAACATAAACAAACATTAGATGGACGATGGTAAAAGAAATTTTAAATTCTTTTGAAAAATGCGTTTCATTTCGCGGTAAAAAAATATGAATAATGCGACTGCTTTATAAGGCGTTTAATTTGGCTAAGAGAATTTTTTTTAAATACCCTTTATAAGCACTCGTTGTGAGGTTCGTATAATATAAAACGAATCTAAAAAATAACGTGAACGTAGCATTTAAAATTATATCGGACATAAAAATGCCTTCACGCTCGGTGCTTCAATTATTCCAACAGTAATTTTATGGGGACACACAGCCGCGATTTCTTTGTTTACATTTACTGTGTGACTTGCTCCATATACTGTGTACATATTATACTATTAAGTCGTGGTAAAGGAACAGAGGGTACTATGGATATATTTCGTAGCGCAAATAACAACTTTTAATTTGTTAATGAGTTTAGATTAAAATCATCGCAGCTTGAATTGTGAATTTTAAAGCAGTTTACCGTAATAAAACGAATTTAAACATAAAGTTATCTTAATGAGATACGTTTTTTGTAAATAAGTGGGAAACTACGCCTACATTTTTATCTGAATTCGGATTCAAAACGATGCACCAGTATAATGAATTCATGAATTATTTTGTGATTGATTCATTCAAAAGTTTCTGATATTGAAAATGTGAGCGGGTAATCGCAGAAATCGGATAACCTAGAGACCGATATCCCTCAAACCCGTTCGGCTAGTAAAAGCCTTTTTGTTCGTCACCTCTGCTCTCCGCAAGCGCCGTTACACCAATCCTCCTCACACCCCCGCCCCGTAGCAAAGCTATACAACGGAGAATAACCACCAAGAGGTATATACAGTCAGTCATATCAGTCTTGCAAACGGAGTCTGCGAAGGTTAATTTCCCGAAACAATGTTGATGAACAGGCACGCGCGAGGAGATCCGCCGGGATATGTGCCCGGGGCGAGCGCCAGATCCCGGCGGAGGGGGCGGCGCGGCGCGGCGCGGCGGTGTAACAAGGGCGGGGGAGGCGCGCGAGGAGCAAACGTGTGAAGTTCATGATTCTATAACAACACACGTCTGCTTTGACGGTTGTAAATTCTGCTTAAACGGGCCCCCTTTTCTGACTTGTGATTTATTCGCCATTAAATAAGAAGACATTTTTTAAAATGTATCAATAACAACACAATTCTTTATAATAAATTAATATAGGTACCTACTGTGACACATACGCGAATAATTTTGTTTCTAAATTTATTTATTTTAATTTCGAAAAGTTATTTATTAAACGCAAGTTAATTTTCAGTATCCGCATTTAAAAGTGCATAAGGCACTGAATTGGTACACTGGTTGGATCAGTTGTTTACAAGTTTTTACATTAAAGTTTATGCAAAAACACTAAGATTTAATAATACACATAATTATGTGCTCCTGATATATTATTATATATTAAGCTCTCTAAAAAAGTATTATAAGAGAACGACAGCTGGTTTAGCATTACATTTTGTATTTCTATGTTAATTTACTCGGTTAATGTATGGGTATCATTAACATGTGGCGATCACAATCCGTTAGAGGCGGGTTAACACCACCGCAGCTAAAACTTAAATTAGGATACGTAAGATTAACTGGCATTATTTTTTACCTCCAGCGGTTTCGTAAACAAAGCATTGTTGGTAATCCCTCAATGGATAAAATAAAAATGAAAATCACGAAAGGTCACCACCCCAAGCATGAGTCACGGCCTTTTTGTAGGCTACATTAGCACAATCACACAATTTATTTCGCCATTAGGGGCATTCAACCGTGTTTAATAAAAATATTTTTTTAACGTTTTCTATACGTTTTACGAGATTCAAAGGAAGAAACTATCAACATAAAACATCAAAATATAATAATTACTAGACTGTTATGTTTCAAATATGTACATATATATCAAAACGAAGCTTATTTCCACCGAAAAGTAAATCCTAATATGAACAAAGTAAAAATTTTGTGGAAGTGAAACATCGCGCGATTCGCAAAGGTAACGAGAGAAGTATGAAGAGGAAATTAAGCATAAAAATCTCGTTTACCAAAGAAACACTTTCTCGTTATCTAACAGTTCAGAAAGTGCCCTTTTCATGGACCGTACTTCAAATATTCAAATAATATACTGTGTACTAAAAAAGAACCTTTCGTTTCAATTTAAGTCTCTTGATATTGTGAAGAGGGTTCTGTTCTGCTGTTGATGGCGTTAGTAAGATGAAACAATATTTTTCGTCGAGCATAGTTAGTATTACTCGAGAGAATACAAACAAAATTAGTGATGTGTAGAAATGTGTGTTCCAGGCAGAGTGTGACGGACGTTAGTAAGGGGTACCTACCTGTATATACCTAGTAAGTATACGTGGCTGAGCAAATAGGCATCCAGCAAACAAGCTGAAAGCTAAACAGGAATAAAAGCTACGTCCGCTAAAATAAAAGCACACTTTTGCTTGAGTATGAGGATAAACAAGCGCTTGTTACAAGTAATTGCGAGTGAGATTTGTAAAGAAAAAATACTCACGCAACGTGAGAGCTACCATAAGATACACAAAAAATTATTCAGTTAAATGTAATCACTTAAAAATCATAGTTAAACAACCAGATGTTGTTGATTTCCATCTTAATAATGCCAACCAAAAATATTTTTAGATGGACGGAAAACTGCAAGTCGTCCAACCTATGAAGTTTTGTAATTTTAATAATTTATTAAACATCAGTCAAAATAGTAATTGGAATATACAGAAATTTCACATTTAAACATAGGAAAATTGTATTGTCTTATTTCTGACGATAACAGGGGAGTATGAGAAAACAAGCGGTGTTCGTAATAACGCGGGAAAAGCAGATGTTTTCTCAACCTTCGGATGTTGTTTTAAGGGACATAAAAATGTTTTTTTAGTTATAAGTATTAGGCCTTAGGGCTACATAAATAATAACATCGACAAGGTTATGCTAATCAGTGACGACAGTGACCTACAATCTTCTAAGAACTAAAATAAGTATTATCAAATCATTTAAAGCTATTTCTAGGGTAACGTTTTGTAATGATTACGGTAGAAGATTTTATTTATTTCGTCTTACATACTTGTTGACGTTTACATTAAGCAGAAAACGATAGAAAAATGTTTAAAGGTAAATTAGAATTTGGTAACAAGTCTAGAAGTTTCTTTGAAAACACGTTGCAAAGAATGTAAACACTTGTTTTCAACATGAATGCAGTAATGACCCAGTAACTGACATAAGTACCAACGTAGAAACGCAACGCAGATTAGATGCTGACGCAATAAAAGCCATAAAAATCTAGTTCAGCTATGTGTAAAGAAGTTTACACGTAAATATTATAATGGAGATAAAAAACAGTCACGAATCTTGAAAACTATTACATTATATTCTTTATGCAATACGAATATTTTAATATAATGAACGGGGACAACATTTTGACCAACTACAACAAATAAACCGTAAACGCCTAAAGTTGTTGAGCATTCAATGTACATACATGGAAAATTAGTGCAAAGACAGATCAAAGGAACTCAATTTCGAGGATGGATTCTAACGAGATCGATAAATATGGTGGCTTCATTCCAGAGGAACATACACCCCAAAACTCTTAAATAGAAAACAAAGAATGTCATGAATAATGCAGACATTTTGTGAAAGCGTATAGCATTAAAAGGTTTCACTCAGGTGCAAGGATGTGTGGTGGAGATTATGCGCGTGATGGCAGCACCTTTACAAACAATGACGAAGATAATGATTCATTCGGTTATTAGAGAATAATCCAGAGGACGAGAAGGAGACTTTTTTGTTTTTCTTTCATCACAGAAAGAAGCTAAATTGGTTTTTGTAAGTAATTAATAAGTCGAATAAAAGTTAAACAATCACTAAAACTCAGCGAAGTGCCATGACCAGTATGTCGATATTCCATATAAAAACAATATAAGGATACAATGATCAATAATCAATTATTACCCGCATTGAGCAAGTGGATATTGCGGGTAAAAAATTAAAAAATAAATATATTTGTTTAGACTAGAATAAGTTTTCATCGCCGGTATATTAATATTACATTAAATAATAAGTACCTACTTTACTAAAAAATAGATCTACATTTTCTACTTGTTTGCGTTATGGAAAGATGCTAGTATGAGAAAAAGCGTGAACTTGGGTACAAAGATTCTGTTCAAAACCGATCATAAATTTTATAAAATGGGATCTGAAAAATTACAAACTATAGTTTGACGTTCATTTAATAAAATCGTAAATTTTATAAAATAGATCCAAAAAATTACAAACTATGGTTTGTTTAAAAAAAATTGAAGTAAGAGCAGTCAGGAGCGGAACCCGCGCGGACACGAGCAGCGTCCACCGACTGCAAATTAGACCGTATCGGCAGAAAGTGAAACTGGCGCGGCGTTACAACACCACCGACTATCGGCTGCGGCTGCCGCTAGCGCTAGCTGCCGTAGCCATAATAACACGGTCAATCCATAATGGCTCCAACTACCTCTAACTTAGTGTTCTACATTGCCATAATACGCACAATGTCGTCTCTAATAAACCTACATTTATTCGTTAAATAATGTTTTTTTTTTTTTTTTCAATGTCGCTCTTGGAAAAACTATGCATAAAAAAGGGGGGTAAAGGCAATGACATATGACACACGAACAGAGTAAATAATTAATTGATCATTCATTTAATTTTAGAAATTCTCATAAATTCTAATTATTGCCCAATAATATTGATTACAAATTGCTTCAATCCTATTTTAACCTAACGACTTACCCTTATTCGCAACCCAATGGTGTGGATAAGGGTAAGTAGTAGGGTAAACTAGATCATTTTATTACATAAAGGTAAGATGATCAGTTATACGCTTCAGTACCTTCCAGTCCAAGGTCACACGTGAAATATTAATATGAAATCACACGTAAAACCACATAACACACATTTTTTTTTAGTGCAGTATATTATTAATGCATAAAAAAAACTATTGCAATCATAAGGTAGAATATTGACTGAAAGTCCAGACTAGTGTACATAGGTTATTTTTCACTTTATGTCAAGACAGATTTTTTTTTAGTTATTTATTTTTTACGATTACTATTTTAAACATGTAACGGATTAATTAAAAAACGGAACTATCATTCAAGAAACTAGTAATTTAAAACGAATCAGGTTGCCAGTTTAATGAAATTTCTCCTATCAATCATTAATGAGAATCTCATCAAGCGTCTTCGGCGAAAGAATATTAGACGGTTTCGGGGATCTGAACACATTGGGAAGAATTTTTATATTTAAAGCAAGTTTTCCCTCCGAGTAGGTACACACCAAGGAAAGCTCGAGAGCAGAAAGACTTTCGTGTGACAAAGAAGGCTAATTAAAACCGAGAAGTGCCCAATCAACAGCGAGCTAGATACTTTGTTGTATAATGTACTTCTTACGCAACAATTTTTACGATAAATGAGAAAACTGGATAAATAATGGCAGTAATTCATATTCAACTTGTTTTAATTACGGTTGTAAGATGAAAGTTTCTACGTATTAAAAAAATGCGGTTTTTTAAATTGTATTATACCTATATACCTTTGGTCAAATTTATTATTCCTACACAATAAAGGCCTTCTGTGTTGTATTCGACCAGCATGTAAAGTCATTTGTTTTCTACTTATAAAATCATAGAATATCTTTTGTATCATGGCTTGAAACGAAGCTGTATCCTTAAAAGTTCCATAATATTTATGTTTTTTTTTAAACTTTTGTCGTATACAATTTCAAATTAGTTTTTTTTTACTCGGTTTGCTAAGAAAGTCTAAAGTACACTGACATTCTCTCTGAAACAAAGGTTTTGGCGGTGACGTCGATTTGGCTTCCTGTCGACGATTTAATCAAATTACTAGCCCACGCTACGAGTTCAAGCTTCCCTGAATTTGAATGAGACAAAAGCTGTGGAATAATTTAAAAAAACTTTCTTTATTAATTCTAAATGGACTTTGCTTGTTGTGAAAATGTTTCTGTCGCGTCGCGCGTCGTCCATTCGTTCCTACGCAACGACAAAACATTCGGTATCAGTATCGATTGTTGATAGTTTGAGTACATTATACCGCTTTGGGCTCCTGGCTCCACACTAGCGCCCAGTCCTGCTAACAAGTAGCCGGCTCGGTCCGGGTGCGGTGCGATACTAGGTACTGGGGCGGGGGTCTGGGACAGCGACATTCCCTCGCCTCATGAATAATTTTCTAGCGCATGGGCGTGGGTGGTGATAAGACGACCATCAGAATAAGACACTCGTGTTTATTATTCACTAGCGTTCAGTTCTCGGTAGTTTATTTACGTATAAAATTCGGATTTTTTTTACGAAAACTACTGCAAATAATGCGAATGAATATTTATTTATTTACGATATCGAGCAAACAATTAATATTGGCTTAATACGTAATTATTCTAAAAAGAAAGTAAACTTTTTTTTTTTAAAAAAAAAACGATGCCAATATGTGTTATTTGGGGTAAGATTATTACTATCAGCAATATTATTTTCAAAGGGTGAAACTAAAAGTTACCCAAAGCTTAATAAAGGAATCTACATTTACAACAATTTTTTTTTAAATATCACATTTTTCTAAATTTTTGTTTGTTTAAGAACACCACACAACAGGATTAGGTTCTTAAGCTACCTATTGTTTATTGTCAATTTTTGATAAATTACTAATATTAAACGTAAAAAACAATATTGTTATCAATAGATATCCTTAATCCGCTTTAATAAGCTCGCAGGCCAAAATATTTCAATAAACAAATATTACAATGATTATTTATTTTAAAAATAAAAACTCGTTTAAAATAACAAAAAAAATTGATTTCAATTTCAAAGGTCAAAAGTTTTTAGGAGATTCGGAGCTTTGCCAAAAAAAAACGATAATTCATTTAGACAAGCGGAAAATATTACGTATCATTTTTCGTACAATTTTACATGGAAATGTTTCGTCAAGCTTTTGCTATACACAACTTCCTACTGCCCTTTTTGTATCGTTTTACCTTGCTCAATAAAATCAGTAACAAAAAATGTTTCAAAAAATTTTAGTTTACAGTAGAAAAAATATATGTACGTAAGAAATTGCAATTAAGTTTCAGTTAAAGATTTTTCATAAACTTATGGAGTAAAAAGGTGAATATAATGCTAACGCAACATTCCGAGCAACAAATCACTTGTATTGTTCAATGAAAAACAGAAGTTAACCACCATAAGTTTTGCATATAATACGCAAATATAATTTTATAATTTAAAAACAACTCTGCGAACAAAATATTGAAATGCTAAACACTTTACACGATAAACTAAATACAACATTATTTTTCTATTCATACTTATATGCACGAGGCAAAACAATAAACAAACGGCGATACGGTAATATATGTAATTTGACACACTAACTTTGCTTTTCGCGTTCGTATAACATTACATAGTTGTGTAGTGATACTCAATTCAAGATGAACTATGCACAACCTCGTGAAATCCATTAAATGTGAGACGTTTTTTTAATATTTTTAACAAAGAAAATAGGTAAATAATAAAGTTAATAGGCATAAAAATAAGGAAAAAAGTCGTCGGTCTGGATCAAATGATTATGATCATCATCGTCATACCATATCTGCTTGTAGTCCACGAGTGTCTAAATTTGACAAACTGCCTTCAAGCTTAGCGATCGGTCACCAGACGATTAACTTAAATATCAACTTAATATTAAACTACTCGTATTGTAAAAACCGCTTATCTTAAACTAACCGGGAATCTAAATCTGAATCAAAGTGGTAAACTTTCCCTACGGAGACGTAGGCGGATAAACCGAAATTAAGTTTGTTTAACTATATTTATAGACAAAGCGAAAACATAATAAATTTATCAAACACGATTTTCAAAGACATTTAATCTCGTTGAAAGACTTTCTTATTCCTTTGGGTGTTATTAGTTATTTCACATTGTGGGGATGAATAGCCTCTTGTGATGGAACGTAATAACCGTAGAGAGAGATGAGAATATGACAAACATATTCTCTTTAGAGGCTTAATAGCAAGAAAACACGGAAAAAGAAAAAACGTTTACGTAACGAACATACGTTTGTAGCAATTTTGGAAAATTCACGTGAATTGTGAATGGTGAATGGGCTTGTAAAGAGTAATCCGTAGATAGATAACATAAGTGGATAGGTAGGTATTAGGCGCATCGAAGTCTACGAGTCAACGCCCTACAGAAGTAGAAACTGAGGACTTGCCAAGTACGGAGTAGCTGCTAGCTACGGAGTAGCCGTGGAACCAACTTACGGAGCAGAAATGAAGGAAAATAGCACCCTCGAGATAGTAATCGGATTGCATTGCCAAGTTTCTAATATAGGAAAAATAAAGTCTCGACTCTACCCTATGGGTATTCAACCATCGCATCGGATAAACAAATTGATCAATAAACATTTGAAATGAAAATAATACAATTTTACAATGTACCTACTTATTCCACTATATTTATGTTTTTTTGTACATTGGGAATATAGATAATAATCCATAACTATATCTATATTGTATATGGGTTATTATTATTTAGTATAAAAAAAACTAATTTTAATGGAAACTATACATAAGCAAGCTAGTTTTTCAAAAACCAATGTAAAAAAAATACGGCCTAGATTTAACATAAAAATGTGTATATAATATTCTTATATGTGTCATGCATTTGAATTTAGTATCGATTACCGATTCTTTAGTACTTATCAAAAATATCCCTCCAGTATTATTATTATTGTCATTATCCACGAGCGAAGGGGGTTCCCCCAAGGCTCCAATAAAAGCAGTCAGTGCCATGGCAACCCTGACCCACTTCTTGCCATGGTCGTTAGTCGTTAAGTCTGTGTGAGACCGGAACTATGGAAGACGATACGGAAGAATAACTCGCTTCCTTTCTTATCTTAATTCGTTCCTAGTAATCTTTATGAGAAATAATTCTAGGTAATCCACCACCTTCTTATTGAAGGGAGATAAGGCGACGTGACGCATGATCCGATTCCAGATTCAGAGGCGATAATGTTATAATCAAAATGCGAAATCAGTTACATAAAGCGGTGAATCAAATAATGATAAATTTACACACAAAATCAGGCAAATTCAAATCGTGCTACCTTAATGTGAGATAGCGGGGACTATTAACATAATACGAGTACAGAGGGTTGACATTCAGTGTAAACAGTAAACACATACAGGCTGCCATATTTTGATATTACCTAAACTAAAAATAAATTACAAGGTGTAGATTGTAGATTAATTAGTAAACTCAAACTGAACGTTTATGAGGTATTTAGTATTCCTGAGAGACAACTCACATCGTGCTGTGGATGCTTGATAACTCACCCCCTGGAAAATTAACTACGAGTATACTCGTTTGTCTGATTAAACCTAAACCATCCGTAATACAACGGCATTCTCGGGGTTAAATCTTTCAGTTACACTTTTCCAGATATTAAACAAGTCTTCCTTGCGAGGGATAAGCCTCCGTTTGAAACCAAAAGCTGTAGTGGATAAAGCCACAAATTATATTTGGAGACTTCCTATTCAAAAAGCTAAGTGCTTTTGTGTGTAAAACAAAAGACATTATAACTTAGTAAGTTCTAACATATTATAATTAATTTAATTTAATAATAAATTTAGTCAACACAATAATATACAAATATACAATTTCATTCTAATAAAGGATAATCTAAATTTACAGCCGCCGAGATATTAAAATCATTACATCATAATAGGTAAACTACTTCTTTTGTGGTGTCATTAATCCGACTACTGTAAGAAATGTAATCCGGATTAGAATATACCAAATAAAATATCGAGAACATTATTTAACATCGATTACTTCTCAGTTCAAGGCGAAGTTTTAGGTGTGTGTTTTTATCAAACAGCAACAAATTGTACGTTGGCATACTATTGTACAACTTAGTTGGAGAGAATATTTAATCTTCAGTAAGTCTTGTTTAATTTAGAAGAGACATAAAAATGTTTTCCATTAATTATTTCGTGCCGATCTCGACACAACGCAGCCTAGCGGTCTGTAACAAAAAGCGGTGACCGCAGTAGTTACGAGAAAGAAAAATTGTTTACTTTGTAGCTCAAGTTAAGGGTGAAAATATTGCTTCGTAACAAGCGTTCGCAGGTGTTTATAATTCTTCATAGAATAGGACCGTGGCGATAAAGTATAAAGGTAAATAAAATAAATGTAAAAGACGATTCTACAGCCCTTGGCATTCCCTTCTGCGGTAACGGAAGCCTGTCACATTATCGTACGCGCGATATAACGTAAATTGGATAAAGCGCTTCATAAAGATAAATTCACACGCTGAATTGAAAAGTAACGTAAAACGACGTTAAGATTTTAAAGATACTTTTTTGTAAAAATTCAAAATGCACATTAACACAATATTGTTTCAAAGCATTTATAATAATTAGAAATACTAGAAAAAACTAATTGCCATAATATATCTAGTGCATGGGTCATGTCTTTAGCTATCCCTTTTTATCACACTTATTTCCCAGTTGGTCATTTTTAAAAACCTACTCTTTCCTCCATCAGTGGCCTTCCACGTTAAGAAAACATTTAAGCACAATAATTCAATTAGTTTTAAGCAATACATAAGTACTTACGTGCAAATTTTTATTCGCTCCAAAAATCAATAATTTGAAATAACCTAAATTAAATAGGAAAAAAGAAGAACGGTATCTTTTTTACAAATTAAATGCGACAAGAATTATGATCTCTATGTGGGTTAAAAAGGAAACTCGGTAACATCCAATATTGATCCTAAAAACAGGGAAACACAAAACATTCTTGAAGCCTCGGGTACAAGTACCTCGGCTGATTGTTTACGTACCTAACGTTTAAATAACATTCAATCTTTGTCAACAAGGTTGTAAATATGTCTGACGAAAGAAAATACAAGTAGGGTACGAAATCATCGAAAATTACATCCAAGACAAAACATGCAACATTAATTTATATTAGAGGTAAAAAACAACATTTTAGTGATCCGAGCAAACTATTAAAAAATAAACAATGAAATTTTTATTGTTTTTAAATATAGAACAGTATTACAATTTTATAAGAAGCTATCATATAAAGCGTGATAGATTCCTGTAATAAAAACCAATGTATTCTGAATATATTTGACTCTGCATGAATGATTTGGTCCTAAACAAACAATTTCACATAAAGGAAAAGCAATATCTCTTCAGTAAAACCAGAGGAATTAGGGAAACCTATGAAAGAAGGAAAGAGCAAAAGAAAAAAAGTAAAATTCACTATTGCCAACGTGTACAGTGTGTATAGCTCTAAAACTTACAAATAGGCGACGTAAAAGGTTATCGGGGTCTTATTGCCGAACTTACTCTAGGTAAGTATTGGCTAAAAGGAAAACTAATTCAGTTGCCATGTTATAATCCACTTCTTAGGGGGTAAAAACTAATGAAAATAATTCATGCAGATGTTCTAGAAAGTGCTGTATGCAGACAAATTAATAATAAAATATTAACATAAAGTCGTCATACTTGGAAATGCTATAATTCTTCTCTACAGATTTTTTCAGATATGTTTTTTACATTGTATTTTGAAATAAGCACAAGGAGCAAATATGTTGTTTCATTAAACTTATTACATAATAATTATTTTATACGATTGTCTAGAGAAAATCTCCTACAAAAATAATCGCGGTATACAACCGAAGCACAATAGATAATGAATTTAAAATGAACTTGTTAAGATCTAGTAAGTTTGTCGATATAGATATCGAAGTAGCTATAAAATTTTAATAAAATGCCGATTAGATCGGGGAAACTACCACCATGAATGTTTAGACATCCACTTAAGCTTCAGGTATGCAAATTTCACTACCCAGTGGCTTTATGGCAAGGGAAACTTTGCACATGAGAAGAGGTTAATGCAAATCCTAAATCAAGCTCAAAGCGTGGTACTTCCAAGATGGAATTTTCATACATTATTTATATTACACGGGTGAATAAATTAAAAATAACAGTAGTTAAATATCATAGACCAAAGAGGATAAATATGTGAAACTTAACAGCCACAAAGATTACGGTATATTACACTATTCTTAGAAATTCTTTGAGTTTGGTCAGTGAAACTGGAAAGTGGGTGAAATAACCAAAATGAACTAATTTAATCCGGACACGAGACCAACACGCTGCATCCCATCCACGGGGTAATCGGACCATTAAATTACTACACCAACTTAGTGGGGATGGAAGGTGAACCAAACGGGGTATTAGAGGGAAGCACTCTGACGTCGCCCTCACTACATACCGGCCACCGCGGCCTGCGGGTAAACTAGGAAAACACACGGATAGTCGAATAACACGAGTTCGGAATAAAGCGAAAGCTCACCCGTTCACTCGAATCAGGGCGCTTTACCTGCAAAGTGGGCGTGAGCTCGTCTGTTTAGTTCAATTATAAACTTTCTGCGCAGGTGAAATTAAAATAAAGTACTAAGTATGTTCAAAGGGTTATTACTTACACTGTGAGTGCCGTTTCTTAACTTAACTACAGACACTCAGCAAAAAGGGGGAGCACGGAAGTATTGTAGTGGGAATCTTTCTATGAAAGAGGTGTGTACATTGTATTACTCAACACTCGAGGCAAATTTTGTTCTGTAGATGTCGCATAATATTATGAGGCCTAAATATATTTTTTGAATTGATCAAAGATTCAGCGTGCCTGAATTAAATTTAATAATTGGGAAAATCACGCCAGGGACAGGATGGCATGAAGGAGGGAGCTAAGGGAAGGCAGAGCGGCACATGACAGTCTCTGGAGAGTTAGAGACTTAGAAGAAAGCGAGCGAAGCAGCTACCAACTGGATCCCCCCCCCACAACCTGGAGGTGTGAGATATGTGGTCGACTGTGCAGGTCTCGTAAACTGAGTAAATAAGTAATACCTGCAAGTTTCGCTAGCGGATATCAGGCGGTCGGCATCACGCCACTAGAACAATGCAATTATAATATTGCAGCAGTCACGGTGGATTGGAAAAAGTGCAATGGTGACGGAAAAGGTTGGAATCTGTGGACGCGTGACGGAGGACTTCCAATTACGTCCGGCAACACTTTCTACAGCTGGTGGTTGCTTGTATTGCTTCTTCCGCGCATTGCTCAATCGCCCGTGATGACAAGCTTTCATTTCTTTCTAAAAAAGCAGATTTTTGAAGATTGAAAATGTATTCCAAATTCTCTTATAACAATAAAGTTTTTAAGAAATAACGGTAGATAACCGTGTAAAATCCCGTTTGTAATCGCTGCCCCGCTACAACAACATCGCTGGCGTTCATTATCACAACCGTGAAAAGTAGCGCGGCAGCATTATGCTGTTAGCGCCGCGACGGCAACACGCCGCGCGCCGCCGCACTATGGTGCGAACGGCTCATTTTCATCCTAAAATTCAATAACTTTGAAACCAATAATGACATTCAGACAAAATTTGGAAATAATAATACTGAATCAATATAAATTCATAATACATGAAAAAAAAATTTCTGTGATTTTTATCCGTAATGTGAATTATAGGTCAGCCAAAATACAGTTTTTGGAAAAAAACTTAAGATTCATATGCAAAGTAAGCAAAACACGTAGGTTAAGGTTAACAAACTGCGTTTTATTATAAAAATAATAATCAGTATTTAAAATGTCGAATTCATGAGACAGAATTTACAGACTAAAGTGTTTCTTAAATATCTATATTATATTTTCAAAACCACTTTTACACACTATTAATCTTACTTTTTATAATTCTGTATTTAAAGGTCTTTAGCCTCGTCTTACATATCCATTACTTTGCATAATATAGACATACTTTTTCTAAAAATACATGAATTTGCAATCTTTTAAATAAGGTTTTCAAAGTTAAACTACAAAATATGAGCCATACATTTTTTGGGGTGTAGTTCCTTTTACTAGAAAAATATTTATTTAAAAAAAATGGCGCAAGTAGGCGCAAGATTTTTTTTTCTGTTTCTCAAATTAAACTAAATGCTTGTAATAAAAATTCTAATATCCAACCTTCGGCAAAATTCGCTAGTAACTAAAAGCTTAGGGAAAGTTAATTTTTAAAAATATTTTTATTTACTTGTTTTAAAATTTATAATAAAAAAACTCGTAATCAGTATTAAAAAATAATAATGTTTTTATATAGAAAAGACTAGTGTTTATACTAAACAGGACCAGAATAAAAAATATATTTAATATATAAATGCATTTTAAGGGGATTCCAAATTTCACTTTAAATTACTTAATAAACTGATATTTGAAAACATTCAACTTTGAAGTGTCATAATTAATTAACCGAGCAATATACAAAATTGATAATTTTTTTAATAAAAAATATAGTGTTTTAATATTATAAATCAATAATTATTTTGATTCTACCATATATTTGGTTGATTTAAAAAAATTGAATTTTAGGACGATTTTGGCCCTGCCGCACGATAGTGCGCCGCCGCTCCGAGGTCGGCCAACGGAAAACGTCGAGCTTCGACACTGAACGGGCATGCAACCTGGTACACTGTACACGTGTATAGGGGCTTAGCATATTGGGTATTTATACAAACAAAGGACACAAGCGCCACGCAACTTCACTGCACTTGTACGATCACTGTGAATTCTCTAAAACTTTTCGCATTTGACACGATATGCTATTCACCCCCAGTACGACACATACGACACGAGAATTATTATCACTCTTAGCGGCATAATGTGCGACTAACTTCTAAAAGAGGTACATGGAAAGATTATATATTATGTACACAATGAGGGATTATCCAAACAACCAGATAGGCAATTTAAAACGATTATGGTATATGTAAATGTTCATGTGAGTGTGTACTGACTGCGTGTGTCTGAGCTTAAACCAGGATTTTTGTTGTATTGTATTTTTTTGTGTTTTTCTGTGAATGAATGAATCCATTTTGATCCAAACCAATTTCAATACGCACATTTTATAAGCGATCTAGATATAATGTTGGTATTACTGCATTTTATGCTAGTAAGCTATCTAGTTAGTTTTGTTGATTGATTCGGCATTCACTTTGTAACACTTTATAATGAATTATGATTAAATAAAACGATGTTATGTGTTACTATTAATTGGTTTATTCAATAAAAATAGAATTTACCTACACTACCTGGTTTCGGGAGTAACGTTCTCCCATCGACTGGTGAAAATATACTAAATTAGAATACATATGTTATACAGAAACCAGGTAGTGTAGGTAAATTCTATTTTTATAGAAAAAACCCATTAATAGTAACACATAACATCGTTTTATTCAATCATAATACCTAGTTTGTGATTACATGAGCCATACCTGGTCGCGAAGTAATAAAAAGCGATAAAAATGTTCATAAACAATATGTATATTCAATTTACAAAATGCAAGAGAATAATGAAATTATGACATAATCATAACATTTTTACTATAGTTAATTGGGCAAAACGCGCAGTTTTAAATAAAAGCAAATTAGTGAATATACTACTCTTTCTACACTTCCATATCCGCACCTAATTGTTGCATATGAACTGCATTGTATTCCCAAATGCAGTGGGTCTTGATAATTTTGTTACATGGAAAGCAAAATGATCGGTCTTAAACGCTTCAGCGCCAGTCCAAGGTATCACATATGAAATATTTGTTTATGTGAAAATCACATTCAAATAAATATTTCATATTGACCCCGATCGGGAATCGAACCCGCGAACTCGAGCACGGCAGCCCAACATGCTACCGCTATACCACGAGGAGGACAAAAATAATATTATAATAAAGTGTAGTATTGCGTAGAATCAAAAACCAATAGGACATCAAAAATCAATG
>JAGVSP010005318.1:0-10448 GCA_022494985.1 Micrasema minimum
AAGTTGAACGCTGAAATACAAAAAATATATGCTATAGATTTTGTTCACGATGCAGGTCTACAAATAAATTAATTAATCAAACTTTTAACGCGATGCTAGATAAAACGTCTTCATTAATTTAATAGAAAATGGAAATGAATGATGGAGAAGTATTTATCATTAATTCAACGGATTTTCAATATTTCTTTATCAATTCATTGAGATTAATGAAGCTTAGTGTCGTAAATCTATATACAAGCATCTCCACCTACCAAGAATATGAACCCAAGCCTAAGTATACAAAAAAATCCGAGGAGATTAAATTGAAGAATAAGTTGACCACAGCTTTTTTACTGTGGCACATGAGATCAAATAAAATACAAAATTAAAAAAAATAATTAAACAGTATTTTTATTCAGATAGTGTTTTTCCTGGGTTATTATGCCGTGTTTGTGGGCTTTGTGTTGCCGACGTTTCGGAGCACATTGCAGTGTCCATCTTCAGGGCTGAATGTATGAGTGTAGTTTTTAGTGTGTTTAATTGTGAGGAATTTGTACCGTGTCGCAGTCGGGCAATGTATGTGGTTAAGTGTGTGGAGTTTGTACCGTGGGCTTTGGAAGCACCGGGTACCATGAGGTTCGTAGTCGTAACCCATCGTCCCTGTTTTATGTTATGAGGATGCTTGTATATTTCTATGGCTTCCTTTATTAAACGGCTTGATGATTTTTGGGCTTTCCAAGGACATTTGGCTCAAATGAGAAATTATGCCCTGTTTCTATGTGGTGCTCTGCAAGAGCTGATTTATCCGGGTAGCCCAACTTGCATGCACTCTTGTGCTCTTTTATTCTTGTCATTATGGTTTCTGGCAGTCTGCCCTATGTAGACTGTTTCACAGCTTTTGCAATTTAATTTATATACTCCATCTGTTTCAAGTGGGTCCCGATCTTTTACTGATTTTAGTAAGTTTCTTACTTTTGAGGTCGTACCGAACACTGTCCTTATGTCCCGTTTCTTAAGCGTTTTTGCAATTCTATCCGTGACATTTTTGACATAGGGAAGGGAAGAATAGCGTTCCTTCCCTATGTCAAAAATGTCACGGATAGAATTGCAAAAAACGCTTTAAGAAACGGGACATAAGGACAGTGTTCGGTACGACCTCAAAAGTAAGAAACTTACTAAAATCAGTAAAAGATCGGGACCCACTTGAAACAGATGGAGTATATAAATTAAATTGCAAAAGCTGTGAAACAGTCTACATAGGGCAGACTGCCAGAAACATAATGACAAGAATAAAAGAGCACAAGAGTGCATGCAAGTTGGGCTACCCGGATAAATCAGCTCTTGCAGAGCACCACATAGAAACAGGGCATAATTTCTCATTTGAGCCAAATGTCCTTGGAAAGCCCAAAAATCATCAAGCCCGTTTTAATAAAGGAAGCCATAGAAATATACAAGCATCCTAATAACATAAACAGGGACGATGGGTTACGACTACGAACCTCATGGTACCCGGTGCTTCCAAAGCCCACGGTACAAACTCCACACACTTAACCACATACATTGCCCGACTGCGACACGGTACAAATTCCTCACAATTAAACACACTAAAAAACTACACTCATACATTCAGCCCTGAAGATGGACACTGCAATGTGCTCCGAAACGTCGGCAACACAAAGCCCACAAACACGGCATAATAACCCAGGAAAACACTATCTGTATTTCTGAGGCCGTGAAAACCTACGAACCTTGAGTTATTTTTATTGTTCGTTCCGAAAATAGGTTATAAAGCCAACATTGAAATAGACGCGATCGCATTCTACAAAGCTTAAGAGGATGCACCGACACATAACGTACACAACAATCGTAGTCCTTGAATGTAGCACTGGCACTGAAGCGTAAGACTGATCATCTTGCTTACATGTAACAAATTATCAAGATTCACTGCACTTGGTGTACCAATGCAGTGCCCTATGCATCACTGGGTGCTCATAAGGGATTTTCACGTGTTTTTTATATTTATTTACTTATATATGTTATTCATGTTGCACGGCAGCTGGCGGCCGATCGCTTTGCCTGAAGGCAGTTTGTGGAATCCATGTGCTCCACATAGAGAGCGGATTTGGTATGATGTTGATGATGATGTTTTTACAGGTAATTCAACAATGTGACAATTATCTATATAATTTTACATTTTATCAACAACAGAATTATAATCTACAATTATCAGATCTAAACAAGTTTTATTTATTTTTTAAATAATTTTTTGATACTATGTTTATTGATTTATTATTTATTTATTTAATTACAGGTTATTCAACGGTGAGAAGCGTGTTTGCTCGACACGTTTATTTGGTATTGTTTTTGTTCAAGGAGACAAATAAATCATTTCAAAAATTAAATTAATCCAAACATGCCTCTAGTCATAAACTAAAACGTGTAAAAATCACTGCTCTAGTTGTAAATTCCAGGGAGATTTCTGAGAACTACGATTGTATGTAGTACCGGCTACGTGCTAGATGCCCACGTATGATTATGTAGGAAGTTAAGACAATATGGTTTTGTGGAAGTGTACTGCAAACAAAATAAATTTATTTTTCCGAAAAACAATTAGTTTTCTGATAGTAAATGCTTATCAATGGCGGTCAATACGTTCTTGGTACAATTTAAACACAATAAACAAGCCTAGGTAGAGCAGTTAGCAAGCAAAATATGAATGGAACAAAACAAACCCTATTTGACCCAGAATAAACCGAGTTTTATCAAAGTCTTTGGTTTAAACTACTACTATTAGTACTTTCCCTTATCCTCACCCAATGGTGCGTTGGTGCACCAAGTGTATTTAGTCTTGATTATTTGTATTATTTGTAGCATTAAGGCAAGATTTAAAGATTTTTAAAGCATTCCCATTAAATATTTACTAGAAGATATTTTTTTGAATATTTTATTTAAATTATTCTTAAATTGAATTCAATAATGGTTACCCCATAACTAGACCATAACGTGTATGAGCGTATATTAATCAAATTAATATAATAGACATTAGAATACGGTCAAACGACTGATTGAAACTGTTCGGAGATAGACTCAATATAGTTAATAATAATAGTAAAAATAATTAATAAAATTTATTTGGATTATGACTACGCCAACTACTTGCCCTTATCCGCACCCATTGGTGCATAGGGCACTGCATTGGTACACCGAGCGCAGTGTATCATGATAATTTAATTACATAAGGGTTAGATGATCAGTCTTACTCTTCAGAACCAGTTCAAGGTATCACACATGAAATATTAATATGAAAATCACACGTAAATAAATATTTCATGTTGACCCCCTACAGGAAACGAGCCCGCGACCTAATGCACGGTAGCCAAATGCGCTACCACCATGCTACGAGGTGGATTATGACAGCTGTTGAAAACAAAATTAAAAAACGATTTCGACTTAGCAGTATAACATAAACAGGGATGATGGGTTACGACTACGACCTCATGGTATCCTGTGATTTCAAAGCCCGACTGCGACACGGTACAAACTTCTCACACTTAATCACATATATTGTCCGTCCTAAAGATGGACACTGCAATATGCTCCGAAACGTTGAAAACACGAAGCCCACAATCACGGCATAATAACCCAAAAATACATTATTTGTATTGTGAAAACTTACGAACTGTGTTTTGATGTAGCCCCAAAACTAAAAAAAATAGTTTTATGATAAAAATGTACATAATGTATTTTTTTTTTGATAAATGAAAGCTAAGCTCTTTTCCCTACTTTCCTCCATATCTGCATATTTTTCTAATACCCTGTTTTTAGAATCGTCAAGGAATAATCATCATCATACCATATCCGCTCCCTATGTGGAGCATATGGAATCCACAAACTGCCTCCAGGCCAGCTCCCGTGCATCCTCCCAAGTCAAGGCCACGTCCCGCAAATCTGACGCAAACTGCCGACGAAATTGTCAACAGTGGACGAGCAGGACGCCGATAATGAGAGAATTTTAGGTGTGCGGTGGTTTGACTTTGTAAGGAACACAGAGGTGAGGCAACGGACACAGCAACCCTTGGTATCCACTGTCATCCGGCGAAGGCGTTTCGGCTGGCTTGGCCATATACTACGTATGCCTCCCGAGAGCCTTAACCAAGAAATAAACTGTGATAAAAAAGGACACAGAACATTTTTTGGTCAAATTACAGTTTAATTATGTAATTTGTTAATATCATTATAACCTTTGTATTGTTACTGATCAAGAATATAACCAAAACTTTAGAAGTGTAATATTAATCACTTGACCACTTGGAGTAAAGGAAAACACGAGTATAAATATCGTTAAAATTATGCAGAATTTTTTTGCAAAAACTCTCGTAAAATTGTTAAGGTCGTTAAACTCAGCCGTCTTTGGTAATGTTTCAACTTCGAAATTCTCTTTAGAAGGCTTTCATCAATCGTCGTTTAATTAAATCATCCTTTCTGCAGCCTCCGAAAGTTCTGCGAGACAGCGCACACATTCTTGTGCAATATTCAGGCACCAGTTGCACAACTGCAAAAAAGGTTAAGTCTATAAAAGAATATGATAGAAAAAGACCGCAAGACAGATTTTTCGGGTATTCGGAAAAAAAATCGAAACAAAAAAAACAATTTACTAGAAAATATTTTTAAAATTGCTTTTATATATGAAATTTGGTCTAGTTTCTTCTCACTCTGGATGTGCACTTTATGGAGGGACACTCTGTATATACGTACATGGCTCGTTCGTCTCAGGGAACCGATAATTACAAAGAGCACGAACTTACTTTTATACCAGCTAAAGGCTAAATAATGCCAGGGTGATCTTATAGGGCCACCATACTTAAGAAAACATTTAAAAAAAAAAAATTAACAAAAGTAGGTGCTGTAAACAAAGACTTTGGAAGTTTACACACCCATTTTGCGTTGTGAAAACAATAGATTTTTTTTTGGAAATACATTTTAGAAAGTTGATAAATATTAGTAGTTAATTTCGGTACCTGCGTGTTTCTAGTAAATCTATTTAGATTTCATTACTTTGAACAAAAATAATAATTAATTTAATTTTCAAGCACTTATTTAATTTAACAGCTCCCAAACAAACGTTAAAATAATTTTTAAAAAACTTCTAGGTAAATACTTGTATTCAATTAAAACACAAAGAATTCTACACAGGTTTTTTTATTATTAAAAACAAGGTGACGCGTTTCGTCTTACAAGGACACTTGTTTTGACAATGCGTTTTAATTTGTATTAAGCATTTACCTATAAAATGGAGTTCTACGAACTAACATCCAAAACAATAAATAAAAAACTTCTTGCAAAAAGCGCCTCTGCGCTGTATACTGGATTTATTTACAAATCGTTATCTACATAAGTAAGAATGACTTAAGTAGTATTTGATTATACTTAATAATACCGTCCACCTCGTAGCATAGTGGTAGCGCATTTGGCTACCGTGCATGAGGTCGCGAATTCGATTCCCGTAGGGGGTCAACATGAAATATTTATTTACATGTATTTTCATATTAATATTTCGTGTGTGATACCTCGGACTGGTTCTGAATCGTAAAACTGATCATCTTGCCTTCATGTAATAAAATGATCAAGATACACTGCACTTGGGTTACCGACGCAGTGCCCCATGGGCCATTGGGTGCGGATAAGGGAAAGCAGTAGTAGTAGTTCATAAATATCTATTGTAATAATTGAACAATACATTATTTTACTTGCTATGCAAAATCAAAGTAATGTCACCCTTATTAACAGGTGCATGGTTTTATTAGTACTTCTGTTGCCTTACCGAGCTAACATGTTAATTATAAGCAATTATCTTCTGACAGTATATTCCCATTATCCTTGTTAGTTTACGTTAGTGATTATTTTAGCATACACTAACTATTTGTTTTACTTTGGTGAAACAAAATACTACAATAAAAACGAAGCCGTTAAAATCTTATTTTAAGCCAATCAACAGTTGTATAAAAAGTCATAATGGATTATCATTGAAAGCGTCGTTATAAGTTAACCTGAATAAAAGAAGTGTTAGTGCCGGTAACAGAGTTAATGGTGCCTTAAAGTCGGTCGTATCTAATAAGTGCTTATCGAAAGAAGCAAAAATTGCAGTACACAACGGAGTTCTGGTACCAACCCTTATGTATGGTGGTGAAGCGTGGTGTTAAAAAAAAGAAGGAAGGACTTTTACGTTAATCGGGTTATGTAGAGCGAATGGATGATGAAAGGTAGTAAATATAGAAATCGAGGAAGGCCGAGAAAGACATGGCATGATCAAGTAAAACAAGTGCTTAAAAGTGGGCATGTAAGAAGTCGGATTAATCGAGGTGCGTGCATGAGTAATGTATGAATGTGAAGGAAGCAAGAGAAGTGTGCCAGGACAGAGTGGTGTGGCGTTCTATCCTCTCTGCCTACCCCTTCGGGAAATGGCGTGATGGTTAGTTAGTTTAGAATAAAATAATAAAATTGCATAATCATAGCAAGATCTAGACAGGCATTTAAACTACACCAACTACTGTTCTTTTTCATAATTAATCATTGATGACGAAAATGCTTGTTAAGTTGTCGTGCAGGATATTTTTTCATGGTGTATTTTTTTATTGAATTATCTGATATTATTTATTGACATCACTTTTTTCAATGTGCGGGATCACGCAATTCATGTATCACGCATTAATCGTCAAACGAAATATAGTTGGTATCTGACTACCCTTGTTTTAATGTTGCCTCTGAACTTCAGTGTGTAACCACTTTAGTACCAGAGAGCTTTAAAAGCTCATTTTATACGTGTTGAAACTTAATTGAACGATTCGCCACAGGTCTCGGTTAGTTGTTAATCTGAAACGAATTCGGATATTCCAATGAGATACCTTGGCTTGAGTTAAAGCCTACTCGAAACATGAGCTATATTTCCTCGTTTAGCATATTTATGTATGTAAATTATGTTTCTCTTAAGTTAATAACTTATCCCTTCAACGAAGACTAAGCTTTTGTTTAATTTAAGCATGTTCATAAATATGACTAATGAACCAAAGCTCATAAGTTATACTTCATAATTATCTTTATTGGAATTTATTTGAGTTAATAATAATAATAGTTATTACTTAACTTAAAATATCAATGCATATATAGAGCTAGTTACGTGCTGGTGAATGGTTTTCGATTCGTAACATATATACAAAATCAAAAATGTTACCTGGTGTGGATATTCGCTAATAAGCGGAATGGGGAATGTTGTAGTACATAAAGTGGCCATTTAACCCAGCCAATGACAGGTCATAAACCCTGTAAACGCTCGAATATCCATATACCTGAATTTAAAAAAAAAAACTTTATCTCTGTAGGGATATAAAATGAAATATATAACTTATATCTATTATCGATAACATTTTATTATTTGAATAAACTAATTAAAAATTTACATGTATATTACAATTGGGAAACGCTCTATTTGTAACACCTGTACAAACTTTACAATTATTTATCGAAACACCAATTAAAATTATAATTCTTGCAATAAATTCGCGATAGTCGAACGGTGTAATTGGTTTATTGCATGATCTGTCCAGGGTACTTGATTCTTCTCATTTCGGAACATAAAGCCTGGATTGAGTTCCTACTGCGTAGAAATGGACATAAGTCATGGTAATAATGATAAGGGCGTAGAACGTATATCGATTTATCGACCAGCATGTTCTCGGTCGTTCACTGTATTTATTGCTTCGATTAATTCTTGAAATACTAACAGGGAAAATACACTAGGGGTCGTTTAGAACTGAAAAAAATATTGAGGAAGTGTTTTTTTTTAAATTACACTATAAAAAAAAAGTAATTTTGACTTATTCTCATAAAATTTAGTTAAGTTTTTTGTACTCGTATTGTTTAAAGTTTGAATTAATTATTGAGTTAATTTTGTTTATTGACTATTGACATCGCAACAGAGATGTTAAAGCTCTAGAAACGAATATGAATTATCCAGCCGATGACAAGTCATAAACCCTGTAAATGACTAGATAATCAATATTCGTTTTCAGGGCTTAACTGTCTCCGTAGAATGTCAATAATGATTGATATACGCACATCATGGGTATAACTCAGTATTTGTTCACATCCAAAATGCTGTTAATTTAAAATCTAAATACATAAATATGTAAAAATAATCTAAAATGTCATCATCATCATTATACCATATCCGCTCCCTATGTGGAGCATATGGATTCCACAAACTGCCTCCAGGCCAGCGATCGGCCGCCAGCTTCCGTGCATCCTCCCAAGTCAAGTCCACGCTAGTCAAACTAGGCATCAGTTTCTCAGCGTCCTGGAAGTCCACTGTTGACAATTCGCCGGCAGTTTTAAAAGATACAATTTAAATTCATTAGATTGAACGCAGATGGCTGAGCTTAAATTTTAATAGTCAAAACTGTTATGAAACCGAAGTTATCTTTTGTGAGGTAAAACGTGTTTGCAAAGTTCATATTTTAGGTTTCCTGCTTAAACGCGTTGAGCTTTCCCCATAGAAACTTTAGGGTTACACGACACAGGTACCGCGATGGAAGTTATGCGAATCACATAGTCTACTTTGTAATCAAGTTAGCATTAATTGAAGAGTATAAGGTCTCTCGTATCATGTATCAGTTTGTATCTAGAATATCTGAAACTAAAGAAATATCAGAGCGAGGTATAAGGTTTCAGTACAAAGATAATACGCTATTATCTTCACTTCTTTTGCTGAATAATGACTGTGGCTCTGATGTATAGCTTAATAGTCCACACAAGCTTTTATCTATTTTATCCCGAAGTCTAGTGTAAGTAGACCCTGGTGTATCCTCACCTACGAGTACATTTATATTACATTACCACATAACCAAAAAATAAGTAGGTATCTATTCTCACTTGAAGCCACATTTTGTCATCATATTGTGTTTGTTAACATATTATTGTTTTATTACATGCAAGAAACGTAATTTGTTATTTAAAGTTTTATGTATGTTATATTATTATTTCGTCTTTTTTCAGTACAGAGAAATGTTTATTTATTTATTTATTTATTCTCTGTACATATACAGAACATTCACGGATGTGAATGTTCCAGTTACATATATACAGATAACAATGACATTTATTTACAAAAATATTGAATATTCAAAATAAATAATAGGCTCAATAATTATGCACATGAAATAACTAAGAAGAACAATTTGTAACTACGAAGAGGAAAACGTAACACACAAATTAATTAAGAAGACAAAATAACAAAAAAGAAAAACATATGCATACATAGTACCATTATTTTAAAAGAAAAGAAAAACATTAAAAAAATATATAGGGATATAATTATTTTTTTTTTTGTTACAAATAAATCCTTAATGCTGATTTAATCGATAGTATTTTATTATGAATTTCTCGCTTTTAACTTTAACTTACTTAAAAGAACTCACTAAACGCACATTTTTTCTATTATTTAAACTGAACAAATATCGATTTGTATGCCTCTTAGATAAAGATAGCAAGGCCTAATTGCCTTTTTTATAGAAAAGCACGTATTTAAAATAACTCTTCGTGATATTTAATAGCATTGATAGTCGGGACTAGATCATTGTCATGGATCTCTACTGAGTGAGTCGCCATCCTATTGCCTAATTAAGTAATGTGATTATAAGTGTAAAAAAAAATAAAATAATTAAAACATAAAATATATCTAATTAACTAACAGTTGTGACATAAAATCACTGTTCGTAATTTTATTCATGAATCGATGAAATGGTGCGGTTTGCTATCGTAACTTTACGCTTGGGATTGAACGCACTTTAGAATTTATAGCCGAAGGAAATTGGTGTCTAATTGACAAGTTGTGTTAGATGTTAAACAACCAATTTTATTGATAACCCGAAGAAATGAGGTTCACTTAATGTGGGGAAATTGTATATTTGTTTCGATACGATAATTTAATTTGTGTTCTACATACATAAAATAAAACTTGTATAAAATCTGTATATTTTGAGGTGATAATATTGAAATTGTAATAATAAACCAGTCTGTGGTTTAACAGTAAGGAGGATTAAAAAAAGCATTAATTATCGAAATGATAAATGAATATCTATCCTTATTAAACTTATCTCTACAAATACAGAGTAGATCAGGATAAAACTAGGCGTTTACAGTGCTTACATTGGTTGGGATAAGTGGCCACTTGATGTATTATAATACTTTCCATTCCGCCCATCGTCTGACAATCATTTTTGAATTTTTGAAACCTTCTAATATATTGAATTCTCCTTCATCATATCGCCATCGCAAAACTTTAATAGACATCTCATGATAAAAATAGTTAAGCATTTTAGGTAGGTATCTTCCTTATTGGTTGTAATACATACAGTGGTCACTTAATCCAGTCAATGACAGGTTACAAGCCTTGTAAACGCCATATGTTGTTTGCG
>JAGVSP010005319.1:0-20380 GCA_022494985.1 Micrasema minimum
AGAGTTCTGATCTTCCGATGCTATTACCAGGAGTCTGTCTGCATGCTTCGTAAGCATTGGGAGGTGAAGAGAAACATTCGTGAGGAAGTCGACGAGAATCAAAAAGTCACAGTCTCGAAATGTCCCAGAGTTGAACAAAGACTTTTTAAAGTATTTATATAAATGGTGTAAATCGTAGGTGAAGAAGAATTTCTCAGGCAATAAACTGAGGTCTCTGGTTACCATATTGGTTGATTGTATTTCTGGAAGTCTGAAGTCAGCATTACTCACCCTGATGACAACAACACCGGGAGCTTTGCCAACAGTGTACAAATGATAAGTTACCAATTCTCTCAGATGGTTATCATTAATTTCAACATTTTTATAAATATGTTTTTGGAGAGCTTTTACAGAACAATAAAAACTCAAAATAATGCAAATCCTCAATAAGTCTTTCATTTTTAAAAAAACTTTATGCGCACTGCATAGCCGGTCAAAACTGAGAATGTTGTGTATTAGCATTTATGAGAGTTTTCTTTTATAACGCCATTTGTCCTAATACCGGGTGGATTGTGGGTGTGTTGGTACTTTTCTTACATTTAACTTTAAATGTTAAACAGTAGTATCTCATTTACAGTTATATTTTTCAAAAAAATCATAAAAATAGAAACTAACCGATTTTCAACATTGTTCTTATCGCATAGATATCCATATTCCCTTGCAAACTTCTCATCTCCGTTGAGATATCAATTGTAATTTGATAGTATTAATTTATTTTTTACCTCTTCCTTAATTTTTTTTTCATAAAATAATAACTTTTGGTTGCACTTTCATCATCACCATCATCGTACCATATCCGCTCCCTATGTGGTGCATATGGATTCCACATACTGCCTCCTAGGCATCAGGTTCTCGGCGTCCTGGACGTTCACTGTTGACAATTCGCCGGCAGTTTGCGTCAGAGCTGCGGGACGCGGACTTGACTTGGGAGGATGCACGGGAGCTGGCGGCCGGTCACTTGGCCTGGAGGCAGTTTGTGGAATCCATATGCACTTTCAACCCAGAGGAAAATAATACCTACGCTTAACATTTTTTAACCGTATTTTTAATCAATTTTATTAAGAATACGGCTACAAAGAGTTGTAATTACGAATAAATAATTGAAAATTGTAAATGGATAATAATTGTCTAATGATGAATCATTGGGAATTCAGAGTGAACTTAAAATAACTGATTTCCAGTCCATCTCCGTGATTACCACCTACATATGTAAATAGAACCTATCATTAACTTTCATTTCTAATCACGAGTTTTGACCTCTTAGAGAGAGAGATAGGTTAGTCATCAGTCATAAGATAACTAATCTTTTTTCTACAAATTCTTTTTTAAATGATTATACTTTAAAAACAACATTTTGAGTGTGTCCAAATACATGTAGACAAAAACTGGATTTAACCCATTACGGGCTAATAATTACAATTTGACATCTCAACAGAGACGAGAAGTTTGGAAAGGAATATGGATATTTAGGCGTTTTACAGGGCTTATGACTGCAAGTGAGATTCCTACCGAATTATATCACCTACTAGGAAACGCCTGAAGATGAATCTTCAATTTGTTATTATTTGTTTATTTATTATTATTTGCGCCATTTTACTGTATATTGGCAGATATGGATATCAAATAATAAGTGAAATGGGGAATGTTGTAATACATCAAGTGGCCACTTAACCCAGCCAGTGACAGGTCATAAGCCCTGTAAACGCCTAGATATCCATATTCCCCTCCAAAACTTCTCATCTCTGTTGAGATGTCAAATTGTGATTATACTTTCTTACCCCAGTAACAAAAAAGTGGTATATTGTAAAAATAAAACAACGTTTATACCGAATGCATATTTTGTATTGTTTCATTGCACTAAGCACCATTGTGTAGTTATTGCAGTTTTGTGAATATTAAAAGTGCGCTTACTGAATACTAATGACTGCAGGTGGCTGATTACATACTTATCAAGACATTTCGAATCAATACACACGTAGGTACTATTTGTGGATATAATAGATTGGTTTTTGATAATGTTCCATCTCACTCTTAAGTAGATAATTTCATTTACAAAAAAGAAAATGACGTTATCGTAAACTTTTGTTGGTGACGGTTTTTGAGTCCGGAGATCCCCGGTTTGAATCCCTACTCCGCCGCTACGACTTGATTCCTATTTGTAAGTATTTAAAAAATAAAATATTTGCAAATTGATATGATTATGATTAATATAAAATTGCATGGATTTATTTTTTTTTAAATGTATTTTTAGTTTTTCCGAATAAATATTTTATTTGGTAATAAATAATGCGTTATACGGCCTCCGAAGCGTTATGGCTAAGACGCTGGACTAACGATACGGAGATTCCGGGTTCGATTCCCAGTGAGAATATAAAAACAAAAAATGATTTTTCTCAAGCCCGAGTACCTACTCAGTTATAGGGCCTCATATTAATTATCGTAATTATACTACTATCGTAATAAAACTATTATCGTCATAATATTTATTACAATATATTATTTAGTTTTAATATACCTATTACAATATTTTAGAAGTTGAAAGTTATGCCTAGTTTTCACCAATCAAGCAGTTTCATTGCCTCAAACTTTGCTCAAACTTTACCAGACTTAATTAATTTTCCATCTTAAGGTACTAGGGCAAGTTTTTTTGGCTATTAGTATTTCGAAGAATTCACTTCCCATTTAACACAACTAATATGCACTTTACACGGGACAGAAAACTGTACAGTTTCTTGTTCAGAAAACTGTAGGTAGGTACAGTCTGTCAAAAGACAAGCTAAATATGTGTATTTTTTAAGCGTGATTCTGTGTTATAATCGTATGTTTGCGCACAGTAAATTGTAAATATAGCTAATAATGTAATTACGTTATTTGTTTTTTACGTTTTTAAAAAGCATCATCATCATCTCAGCCCGTTGAGGTCCACTGCTGGACATAGGCCTCCCCCTGCCGTCTCCACTCCTCCCGATCCTGCGCCGTCCCCATCCACTGTCTTCCAGCAGACTTCCTGATGTCGTCCACCCATCTCATCGGTGGACGTCCTTGAGGCCTCTGGTTCCTCGGTCTCCACACCAGAACGCGTTTCGTCCATCTGTCGTCCGTCATTCTGGCTATGTGACCGGCCCATTTCCACTTCAACCAAGCAATTCGCTGCACCACGTCGCAGACCTTTGTCTGGCCAATATACCAATATCTACTCAAACATTAACTGTCAGGTTAGTCAAACGTCGCGTCGGCCATTCAATATTCTACACAGTTTTCGTTTTATACCGGACAGTTTCCAAACTGCACAAGAAACTGTACAGTTTTCTATCCCGTACAAAGTGGTCTTAAGACAACAATTGTGTTTCTTCTAATAAAGCTCCCTTTTCCCTTTTCTCCCGCGCTCTTCTATTTTGAAACCATATTTTGATCTGGAACAAGATACGATGGGCATATTAAAAACGGAATTTGGAAATTTGAAATTGAAATTCACTACCCTTGGAAATTTGAAATGAAATTCACTACCCGAAAATAAATCACACAATATCTTAATTAATTGTCGAAGTGAGTTTGATTTCCGATTCCCGATAGGGGTAAATACGAAATAACTAACTAACTAACCATCACGCCATTTCCCCGAAGGAGTAGGCAGAGAGGATAGAACGCCACACCACTCTGTCTTGGCATACTTCTCTTGCTTCCTCCACATTCATACATCTTCTCATGCACGCACGTCGATTATTACGACTTCTTACATGCCCACTTTCAAGCACTTGTTTTACTTAATCATGCCATGTCTTTCTCGGCCTTCCTCGACTTCTACATCCAGGGAAAGTCGCATCATATATTTTTAAGCCGTTCTTTCATCATCCATTCGCAAATACGAAATATTTATTAAAATGTGATTTTCACATAAAATATTTCATATGTGATACCAAACTGACGATGAAGCGTAAGACTGATCATCTTGCTTTCATGTAACAAATTATCAAGATTCACGGCACTCGGTGTACCAATGCAGTGCATTATGCATCCGGGTCACATGGTTTCATATAAAATAAAGCTGAAATAGTTTTGGTTTTTTTTTCTACTGGTGGCAATGAAATGTGAGAACTGAAGACAAAACGTAGGTATTTCAAAATAACAACTTGTCTTAATGTTAGATTATTTTTTTAGAAGGTAAAGTACAAGAACCAACTAAACAAGAGTAATTGTAGAAAGACTATTAATTATTTTTATTTAAAATTTTACTTATTTTTAAAAATATTGTTTTTATTTATTTTCAAAAGAATTTTTTTTTGTTTACATAGATATACATTAAAAACACACATGTACATTTAAAAAAATATATAAACAAAAATCCCACCAAGGCATAGCCTGTTTGTGAGTATACTGTGAAAGTCATATAGTGTGCACGTGGCAAAAGAGAAAAATAAAATCATGTAAAAATGGAAAAATATAATGTAAACAAGAAAGTTTAAAAAAAAAGGAATACAAGATATTGGTATCTTTATACCGGAAGAAGAAGAGGGGATGTAGATCTTCCATTAAATAATTTAGCTTGTTATCAGGTATCAGGCATGTTACCCGGCAATATAATTACTTGGTATTCACGTTTTATATTTTCTCTTGTTGAAACTGTGTTTTTTTACCTACATAAGTAATAAATTATTATTAAAGTACTGACAAGAAAATATAATTACCCTTATATCCGAAAGTTCCAGAGCCGTCGATAGATTATTGACTTCTTCGGTATTAAGATAGGCAGATTTCCTGTAACTGGCCTCTAAGGTCTCGATTTGAGCTGCAGTAAATGGTATCCTGGGGTGCCTTCCTGGTGTTCTCTTAGCGCCTTCTTTCTTTTGACCCCCTGAATAATAAATTCATTGGTTAAACCGAGTGATTGATTTGTATTCTTTAACATCAAAAGTTAATTACGATAAAAAATAAGATGTGTATTAACCATAATAATAAATATAATAATAATAAACGTGTTTATTCCAGCATAACTAAGCAGTTAGTGCAATACTTAGTTAGCCATAGCATAGGTAGAATACAATCATAAATCACAATAAAAAAAATAATAAAGCTAAAAATAAGTAGAGAAAAATAGAAGGTAGAATAGGTAGAATAAAAAATAAATAGGGTAGAATACAATCATTAATCACAATAAAAAATAATAAAGCTAATATAAAATAAGGTAGAATAAATAGAAGGTAGAATAGGTAGAATAAAAATAAATAGGTAGAATACAATCATTAGAAACAATAAAAAATAATAAAGCTAAAAAAGGGTAGAATAAATAGAAGGTAGAATAGGTAGAATAAAAATAAATAGGTAGAATACAATCATTAATCACAATAAAAAATAATAAAGCTAAAAATAAGGTCCAAATAAATAGAAGGTAGAATAGGTAGAATAAAAATAAATAGGTAGAATACAATCATTAATCACAATAAAAAATAATAAAGCGAAAATAAGAGTTGTAATTTTAATTTAAGGTGTTTTGGATAATTAGGCATTACACTCCAATGCCGCCACATGTGAATAATAGTATCGTGTACAATCAAACCACTGAAATGTGAACTGATGGAAATCACTATTTTCGAAAGGAAATTGACAGCGCGGGAATTGCGCGTTTACCCGCCTTTCTTGTTCCGAAATAGAAAACTCTTCACAAACTGTCGTGCATGTCTTCTGCCCCGCTCTGTTTAGTATGTGATCAATAGAGAAATACAACGCAAATGGAAATATTTTCCTGCAACAAATTAATGTGTATTTCATCATCACAATAGGCCAGTATTACAAGGAAATTACGATGCAAGTTTTTTTTTTACAAAACCATGTAACATTAACCGAAAACCCGAAATTACCAAAATTTTAATTTGGTAGGCCATCAACTTATTGTGTTGTCCAAATACTTCACCCATTGGGCTAATAATTTTTTTTGACATCTCAACATTACGAGAAGTTTTGTAGTATTATGGATAATTAGGCGTTTACAGGGCTTATGACCTGTCATTTTAACATATTTCAAAGGACTTATTTTTGGTAATTTCGTTATGATGGATAAAAATGGTAGGTACCTATCGTTTTTAGTCTTTATTTCATTAATTATAATTACAATCCTCTCTCTCGTATGTGCAGAGAGTAAAACGTAATACACAGGGACAGCACTGAAGGAAATGGACATCTTCGGAAGCTCCGTAGACGGGTTCAAGAAAAGGTTGTTCTTGAGATGATTTGAGAAATCACTCTTGCTTTTTATATGCAACAAATTAATATTTACTTTATATTTACTTAATCATTGTGTGTATGTCACTCAATTAAGCACGATGTGAACGATTTTAAAGGGTAATTGGTCTACCTAGGCATATTTTTGTATATTTTTTTGTATTATATTTAGTATCCTATTTGTTTGTTATTGTTCCTAAAAAAATAAAATCGTTTTAAAAAAAATTTAAATATTTATAATTTTTATCCTCATTATAATTTTGTGCAAACAATATACGATATCGTTTTTAAAAAAAATATATTTAAAGGATAGCAATCAACAAAATCAATAAAATTAATTTTATGATCAAGCTACATAATCAATAGAAAAAAGTTTACTTGCATCGATCGAATGATAAAACAAATATGTTATGAAGGATCTCGACCATTTTTTTTGTCTGCCCTATTAACGCTCCAATGATGCCTTCCTTCATCAGCACCTTAGCCCCACTCCCCCATATCCCAATAACATCTAACTCCTCTTGGCAATCAAGAACGTTTTTATCTATAAACTCTTTCATTTTTAGTGTTATCAGAATGAACTTGTAAATTTTTGCCAATCCTTAACAATGTTATTATTACAATGGCACTATGATTTATTTAATTCAACGCCATATTATTATTTAAACTATTTATAAATTCCAATTAATAACTGATACGTACACATACAAAATACACTTCTATGTTTTATAATTACTATTTGCTTGTTATGTTTTGTTGTAACTGTATGTGTCAAAAAAAATAAAAAAATATTAGGAAGCAAACAAAGCTCTTTCAAAGTAAACGAAACTAAATCGGAAATGCTAAGTTCAAGGGTAATGAATTACCTCTTTTGTCATTTTGCAATGGATAGTTACAAAATAAAACACTTTCACTGAACCTACAATTTTTAGCCTCCGCACTTATTTATATTAAAAATGTACGTTAAAATCCTATAGGACACTGCAAAATAACTGGAAATACTTTGCTTTATAGTTTTGCAAAGAAATTGGGGATGATCTATTTCTGTTGTTAATTGGCTCCACCCCTCCCCACCCTTATTTTATTCCGCCAATCACGGCCGAGAAATATTTAGGGGTGGTGAAGATTATTAAATTAAACAGTTTTATTTTAGGTATTTTGTCCGCCTCGCTCGTGGAGTAGAGGTTAAGTTGCGGGTTCGATTCCCGACGGAATGCATATGAATGTTTTGCATGATAAATCAAATATACATTCATAGGTATAATGATATTTTTAATTATAAAAAATTCTCAAGTAAATAACCAATATCTTCGCCCCGAATAATCGATATGTCCGCCTGTAGGTACACTGTACAGTTATTCAATGATTAAATAATAATTAATTTATTATTAAACAACATTTTATTGAAATGAATACAAATACTTGTAGACAAATTACTGGATTATACCCATGCTGGGCTGATATAAAATATTATTGATATCCCAACAGAGACAGAGAAACTCTGGAAACGAATGTGGGTTATCTAGGCGTTTACAAGGCTTATGACCTGTAATTGGCTGGGTTAAGTGGCTACTTGACGTACTACAACATTCCCCATTCCACCCTTTATCTGATAACCATATGTGACAAATTTTGGAAGTACTATATATATTGAAATCGTCTTCGTCATTCCGCTTTACAGAATTGTTCTATGCTGGTCTCATCTGTTGAGAAGATTGCAAAGCATTTTTTGTCATAAGCCCTGTAAACGCCTAGATAACCCACATTCGTTTCCAGAGTTTCTCTGTCTCTGTAGGGATATCAATAATATCTAATTTATTATTGATTATTCATTTTTTCAACGGTAATAAAATCTACCTATTTCATGGTTCTGCAACCATTGTAATCGGTCAGATGTGAAATTAGTGTTAGCGATTGCTCGCAATAACTGAATTACAGATGCAAAGAATCTAAATCCGGTAAGCTGAAGGATCTCTCTGTACGGTGAAAGGATACGAAGCGACGGATCCCGCCATCCGTGTAATGTAGGATATATTGTGCGAGACCACGCGCCCTCGTCCCGAATGCGGCGGCGGCGGTGGCGGTGGCGGGCGGTGTCAGGTTACAAAAGACCGACCGTATTGCAAACAGATCACAACATTGCAAGCCTTTTAAATAACTTATAGAAACAGAAATACTTGGATATTTTTTTTGGATTTGCATTTTTCTACTCAAAACATTCATTCGTCAATGTAGGTACCTACCTACTTGGTTTGGCCATTTATGATACTCTCTGGTGATAGGTCGTTCGAATTCCTTCCAAAATTTATTCCCTACCTTCATCCATTCCAATTAATTTGTCACCTATTTGCCAACACCGCGTCACTCTCGAAAATCCGCTCAGCGCAACAGCATTACCAACCTCGTGATCATTCGTTCTTCCTGTTAAATCCAAACCTGTTTTCCTTTGTTCTTTTCCACCAAAATCCCCTCGTCATACTCGCCAACCCTTGCCAGGCTTCCCAGTAACCAATTCCCAAATCCCCCTCGGTGAAAGTGATTTATAGTGCGCTGGTGTTTCCTCGGTTCAGTTCAACGTGGTGTTTCCAGGGTATTCCAGGATACTTCGCCCTTCCTGGCGGTCCTTCGTCGTCATTTCCCGCCCCAGTTGAGTCCAGCTCTGGTAAGTCCTTCTTTCATTTTCCAATCCTCATTCGGACGAAAGACACCAGAGAGTCTCACCTTGGCGGAACCACTACTCATTTAGGGATATATATTTTTAAACTGCTAACCGGTTTTCTAATCCTTCGTCAGGGCTTTCATCACCATCCCCATATTCATAAAAAAATTGTATCTAATGCGCACTTTATACCACTACGACTACCTACTCCGCCAGGAGGCTTCAGTACCAGTCCAAGGTATCACACATGGAAAATCACATGGGAAATCACATGTAAATAAATATTTCAAATGCGCCATATGCCGTACCATATCAGTAGCCATATGCGCTACCAATATGCCACGGCTGTAAGACACGCTAAATAGAGGGTGTAACAAAACTCGTAGTACAACCCGAAAACTGGTGAATCTACATCGTATTTGGAGACGATTGTGTAATATGACTTTTTAATCTGAGCTTGAAAAAAAAATTTTTTTTCTTCTCACAAAAGTTTTCACAAGTATGGCAGATTAAGTAAAATTGGTCAAATTATTATTAAAACGCGTTTCTTTTATTCTCAATTATCTCAAAAACTAAGGGTCAAATCAAAAAAAATTATACTACAAATTCGACTCCATTTATGGATAGTATTAAATTGACTAAATACATGATATTTGATAACAATATGCAAAAAAAAATCGAAAAAAAATCAACTTCGTACTCAATTATCTCAAAAACTAAGGGTCAAATAAAATAAAAAAATACTACAAATTCGACTCCAAATATTATGTAGATTCACTGGTTTCCCGCTTGTACATCGAGTTTGGTTACACCCTGTATACATACATATTTTATAAGCGCGATCGTAAATTATTATCGTATTGTATTAACAATCTAAACATGTTAATTGTTTTTTTACATTTTTAAAAGTAATATTTAATATTCCGTACATTTTTCGCTTTAAACGGGACAGTTTTCAAACTGCACAAGAAACTGTACAGTTTTCTGTCCCGTATAAAGTGCGCTTAATACCTAGCTCATATTATGTTTATGATCAATAATTAATCATAGTATTTAAGTTATTCGTTTTCAATAATAATGTATCTTGTTGTATATTTATAAAACCTTCAACCTATTTAATGAAATTGTTCCTTTACTGCTTTATTCTTTACAAAAAATATATTTTGGTCTCTTTATTTTTTTTTCTACATAGGTACCTACAACCATACAAATAATATCCAGGATGCAATGATAAAATCTGATAAATGGATACACGGATGATAGCACCAGAAATCCAGATTAGATGGTCACCGCGTCACACAACCATAAGTGGTGCTTAGAATTCATTGAACATAAATTATTTCATGGTATGCGTTTATGGTGACCTTTTTTTTCAACAAATTTTTGTTTTTCCAATTTTATTTAAAATTTGTTTATCCCCATGATTTTTTAGTGACCATGAATTAGGTTTACAATTTTTATGCTTTTAGGATAGGTAGGTACCCACTTATATGTAGAATTTATTAATTTAAACTTTTTGTACAATGGCGGGATTATTGTTAAAATCGGTATTTAAATTTAAAGAAACTTTTTTAAACACTCTTAATCAGCGAATTAAGTTTAATATTTTGTTAGTAATTATTACGGATTTGCATTGATTACGAATATGTTTTTTAGAATAATTTTTGACATAAAAATAATTTGACCTCTTCAACTTACAGCCATTTTTGAAGTGTAAAAAAAAAAAATCCAATATAACTATAGAAAAAATTAATCTAAAAGTTTTTGCTAATCCGATATTGTCCATATCGGATTAGCAAAAACTTTTAGATTTGGAGTATAACGCAATATTATTACAACATCGTTTCCAAATATTATGCTCAGTTGAGGGTTAATTTATTACTTTAATTTTATTTATCCATAGGTAGGTATAATCGGTCCACCTCGTAGCATAGTGGTAGCGCATTTGGCTACCGTGCATCATTGTCGCGGATTCGATTCCCGCAGGGGGTCAACATGAAATACTTATTTGAACCTGATTTTCACATAAAAATATTTCATATGTAATACCTACCTTGGACTGGCGCTGAAGCGTAAGATTGATAGTCTTGCCTTCGTGCAATAAAAAAAATATCAAGATTCACTGTACTTGGTGTACCTAAGCAGTGCTCTATGCACCATTGGGTGCGGATAAGGGAAAGTAGTAATATTAGTAGTATGTAGGTATAATCGGTAAAATACATGCGCATTTTTCATTTGCTGGGTAACATTTTACTCATCGGAACACTTATTAATTGAGAGAAGAATGATAACAATCCCATAACATGGTCACCATAGTAGTGAAAAATAAGGGGACTTTTGTATTTTTCAGTGGTTTGGGAAAAAAATATAAAAACCCATCAGTTGGAATAAGAGCACTAATTGAGATGAAGATGGGATAATATGATTTGTACCTATTTATGCAATACGTTACTGGCTGATTGAAACATAAAGGAGGTTGTACTATAATAATAATAATACGGAGGGAAAATAAACTGAGATGGTTGTCACATCAAAGGTTAAAGACAAAGGAAGTACCTGATAAAATTGAAAATATTTGAATATCGTATTGATAAAGATCCAACATTGATTCCATTTTCATGTATTGCTAAATGGCATGATAGATGCACCATCTTTACTGACTCGAGTGACTTTTTGTATTCCGTAGGTTGAGAAGTAATGACGTGCTGTTCCTTAGTCACCATAAAACTAACAACTATGGTTTTCATGCCATATTGTCTCTATTGTGTCGTATTGTAAACTCAAGACGGGATCTGGACTTCTTCGGTATAAGAGCCCCCCCCGCAGACTAAAGACTTTCTATCGGGCGACAGTTTAGTCGCGATTTTAATCAGTATGAAGATGTATGCAACAACGATCGTTGTAGTATGCGCACTTGCATACATCTTCATACTTATTAAAAGCTAGATTAAACTATCGCCCGATAAAAAGTCTGTAGTCTGCGGGGGCTCTAAGTCTATCAAGATTTAAACATTTACTGAAGTAGACCCGATCCTGTCTTGAGTGTGTCCACATTTTATTATAACTGTCTTCACCTATTTTATGTTCTGTCACTTTTTTTTACCGCTTTGTTATCCCTATTATGCTCAATGCTTATCTTTGTATTTAAAATGGATTTCTATCCGTAAATTTAAATAAATAAAAGTATAAATATACGGCGTTTCCTACTATAGAATAACGTATGTGCCTACAAGCGCCGTCAAACAAATTTTATCATAAAAATATATATTATGTTACAATCTTGGAGGAATGACTTATTATTATGATCTAATTTATAAATAACTAACTAACAAACTAACCATCACGCCATTTCCCCGTAGGGGTAGGCAGAGAGGATAGAACGCCATACCACTCTGTCCTGACATACTTCCTTTGCTTCCTCTACATTCATACATCTTCTCATGCACATACGCCGATTATTCCGACTTTTCACATGTCCACTTTCAAGTACTTGTCGTAAGTACTTGGTCATGCCATGTCTTTCTCGGCCTTCCGCGGCTTCCACATCCAGGTTTACTTGCATTTAAACTTCTTTTAGCCGTTCTTTCATCACTCATTCGCTCCACATGACCAAACCATTGTAAAAGCCCTTTTTTAATTTTGTCAATAATGCTTATCTCAGCCTTGCACTCTGCTTTAATTTCGACATTTGTACACCTGTCATACATAGTCTTACCACACATTCGCCTGAGAGATCGCATTTCAACAGCATTCAGTCTACTTTCATCAGGTAAAATCCAATTTATTTCAGGTATCCACTTTTATCTACAATTTTAGTTATCAATTAATGAATTATTTGTTGCTGTTTCGTCGTATAAACATCTTATGTAGGTATAATGTATAATAATTTAATTTTATAAAATTTTCGCACAAAAGATTTTACATTTTTACCAACTTCATTCATAGTTACTATTTTTTATACGGGACCACACATATCGTTTTCGCGCCCTTTGTAAAGATGGTATTATATGAATATTAAAAGGGATACAAATAAAAATATGAATGAATAAAGCTCCTCCCATTAACGTTCCTATTGGCCAAATTAAATGAAAATGTTTTGTGGTAACTTTATCCTTGTCTAGTGGGGCACTTCACAAAGCAGATGTAAACATTATAATGTGACTTATCTGGATATGCTGAGTGGTGCAGATAGCAATCTCGGCTCAGCAGAGCGGAAAATGGTGTAACAATTTGATTGTAAATAGATACATGTTTATATTGTATCTTCATGCAATTTGATATGGTTGTAAATATAGAGAGGGATGTTTTCCCACAAATTTATTGTTCTGAAATAATTTCTTATTATAAACCGGATAGATGTAATGCGAAGACTTGGGTAGGTAGGTAGGTAGGTACATAGTAAGTTAATAAAAAATCTGATTAATAAATTAGCGATTTTTCAAATCTACTACTACTACCTTCCCTTATCCACACCCAATGGTGCATAGGGCACTCTGCATTGGTTTACCAAGTGCAGTGTATCTAGATCATTTAATACAGAACCAGTCCAAGGTATCACACATAAAATATTAATATGAAAATCACAAATAAATCAATATTTCATGTTGACCCCCAACGGGAATCGATCCCGCGACCTCATGCACGGTAGCCAAATGCGCTACCACTATGCCACGAGGCGGACAAATCTATGCCACGAGCAAAAAGGCGAACAAATCTATGCACTATGCCACGAGGCGGACAAACAAAAGATTTTTCAAATCACCTGATATTTTATAATAGTATATATATAATATGTACTATATATACCTGGTGTAACAAAACTCGATGTACAAGCGGAAAACAAGTGAATCTACGTAATATTTGGAGTCGATTTTGTACAATATTTTTTTTTATTTGACGCATAGTTTTTCGAGAAAATTTAGTAAGAAGTTGTATTTTTTTCTTCTTACAAATGATTATTAAATACTTATAATCTATTTAATCAAATTAATACACGGATAAGTTAAACAAAAACAAAAACTCAATTTTACTTAATCTACGGTATACCTAAAGGTTTTTGCTAAAATGCTCAACAATTTTCTCAATGGATGACAGAGAGTGTTCACATGTAAAGCGCTGCGCCATTTCACTGTATAGGTATGTGTATATATACAAGTTCTGATAATTGGCAGATATGGATATCTAATACTAGGTGAAATGGGGAATGTTGTAATACATCAAGTGGCCACTTAACCCAGCCAATAACAGGTCATAAGCCCTGTAAACGCCTAGATATCCATATTCCCTACCAAACTTCTCGTCTCTGTTAAGATGTCAAATTACGGTATACCTACTTGGAAGCTCAGATTCAATAGCCGTAGGTACCTATTACATATTCGACCCCAAATACGATGTAGATTCACCAGTTTTCGGGTTGTACTACGAGTTTTGTTACTCCATGTATATAATATATACCCTGGACTGACAGTGAAGCGTATGACTGACCATCTTACTTTCATGTAATAAATCCTGTGCCCTTTGGTGGATTAGGGAAATATGGATACTTAATTAATATTTTCTATAGGTAGGTGATTCATTATTTTTTATCTCCCAATTTTTTTCCACATGTACCTATGTAGGTAACTAACCTAGTAGGTAGATAAAATAAAATCCGAAACTTATCTGAACTATGTACCATTTACCTACCATTATTTTTTTTTATATAACGACCTAATTGACTGAATATTTTCTATATTGACTGAATATTTGCTAAAAATGTAAAAACCCTGTCAAGGGTTGTCTGCGGAAAAACTCTCATAAATCGGCTCTTAGGAGAAAAAAATTATATGATGGCTTTAGAGCCATCATATAATTTTTTTTGATATCCAATAAAGCACGGATGGTCAACTGGTCGATCGTTGTTTTCGCTATCGCCGCCGCCGCGCCGGCGCCGCTCGCCGCTCGTGAACGTGGCATTCTCGTTCGGTCGATCACGACGCGATTTGGGAGTTTATACATTTTCACTATGTTAACCAAAAAATTGATAAAATGTCAAAAATGTGCGTAATTTTACGACGTTTTTTTTTTAGGTTGGTACCTTCTGCTACCTTGTGGAATCTTCAATAATTTGTAATTTGTACCGATACCAAAAGCAGTGCTGTCAAAAGGGTGTAATGCATTTTGTTTGATGGAGAGGCTAAAAATGTTTTTTTAAATCACGTTTTTTACTTTTTCCCCCTCTTTTTTATTATAAAAAAAATAGAACTTATATGATATTTGCACATAATTCAATAAACGTAATAATAATTTGTACGTAGTTTGAAATTACGAAAGGAGCCCTGAAATTGAAATATTTGCGTACTTATATCATAAAAACTCAAATGCTTCTTTTCTGTCATTCTTTTTTAGTTATTTTAATCAATAAAATCTATTCTTTAAGAAAAAAAATTATATCTTTTTTCTCGGCGCAGGATCGGGAGGAGTGGAGACGGCAGGGGGAGGCCTATGTCCAGCAGTGGACCTCAACGGGCTGAGATGATGATGATGATGATGATCTTTTTTCTATCTTTTTCTAGCTTAGGCGAAATCAAGTAGGTACCCAGCCCAGGGACAGAGGATGCTCCAACCTCGATTAGTTAGAATATCTGTTGTAATTTTTTTTAGCGAAATTCTAATATTTTATGAAAAAAGTGATGATATAATCCATTAAGAATATAACCCTTTTCATATCACAACAAGTAAATAATCACAGTAAATTATTCGGCTCCCAAAAGTAACATGAATGATTGTTGAATCGTATTGAAGAGATGTTAAAAAAATTAAAAACCATGCTATCTCGGAAACCGTACGACTTTTACGGGGGTAATGTATCATTATTATGGTAACGTATGACTAAGTATTTCAGTATTATCCAAGATTTTTGGGCCACCGGGAATATTATATTATGTAGTTTTTATACTTCTCAGATCTCAATCGCATAAATCGACCCCTCTTATCATAAGCAATAAAGTGCGATTTTACAGGATTTAAATATATTGTTTGGTGAAAAAATACACATTGGTTTAATACGACAAATTTAATGCGCCCCAAAGAAACTTAATACTCAAAATCGAAAATGTGTGGCTTACGATAGTATAGGTAGGAGGAGGTTTCGAAATATTGATTTGCAAATCTTTGACTACGAATTATAATAAGATATTAAAAGAAAAACAAATCTTCATATAAAAAACCTTTATTTTACTTGATAAAAAGTTTTGACATCACATTGAACACATTCACTATCACATCATTTGAATTTTGGAAACATAACTGAAATCTACTTAATACAGAACGAAGCCATAAAAAGAGAATCACATAGCACAATCAATACTACAAAATTGATGCTAATAGAAAATTAATAAAGTGATTATAAAACATACTAGCAATGAACATTTTTATATATCAAATATCTTCCACCATGCTCTAGTGTTGGCTGCAACTGATTTGACCCTGCAAAGTTAATTTGTCAAACTGTAGTTTCTCACCACAAGAATTATGTATAATTTGATATACTAAGGATTTTTTAAATATGTGATGTTATTCCTGTTTCTGTCTCTTGGACTGTTATTGTGGTAAATAAAAATTCTAAATAATATAAATGTAGATGTATTTATACTCTCATTTTTTAAAAAAAGGTCGATAATATTTACACATTAATAAATCATGTGATGAATTAATGAATCGACCAGTATCACATACTGTAAATAAAAATATGTAACTCTAAATAAAAATAGTATTAACTGAGACACTATCAAAATAAATATTTAAAATCAAGTGCTTCACATTTTGGATCTACTGAGATTTTTTAGTGTACTTAGTAAAAAGATAGTTAGATGTAGGCTGATACATCAAAATCATTTTACAAATTTTCGTTGGTGGTATATTTAATAATAATTCATTATTAATGTCAGCAATGCAGATTACTTATGCGGTGTAAACTTTAATATAACAACCATGTTTGTATGTACATTATGCAAATAAATACCTAATAATTAAAAATTTTATGCAGATAAAATTAATATAATGTTATTACTTAAACAAAAAACATTGTACAAAAAAACTAACCTTTACTATTCTGTATATTTTTTAAAAACAATAATCTTAAAAGAAAAATAACATTATTCATTATTTGTATTACAAATTACACTAATTTAGCCTCTCAAAAAATTTAAAAAAATTTAATTCTATTACCAAGTAATCTGGCATTATTTCGACACCTCCTACGTATAATATCGTAACCCACAAATCGTCGATTTTGAGTTTTTGGTGGATTTCGTCTGTATTAAACTATATCTTTAATTCTACCAAAACAAAAAAATTATATTGCCAATAAGAAGGGCTTTTTTGGAGCGTAATTTGTCGTATTTACAACCAATGCATATGAACGAAAATATTTTCAAATGCTCCTCCTGTAAAATCGCATTTTGTGGGTTACGATATTATACGTGGGAGGCGTCGATTTAGTAAAAACAAAATATGATGTGCATTATAATTCCAAAAAATATAGGTACATACTTTATTAATTTAGAAAACTAAGACCTAAGCAACCTTGATGTGTATCAAATCCTATTCATTTTTTGACTGTCTACATTCTAGATCATGAAAATTTCAATAATTCAGTAATAATTATTTAACATTTACATTTCGTAATTTCAACTAGGAGAGTACACAAATTTATTGATTGGTGGAATATTTAGTATAACTGACTAGAAATAAGGTTTAACACCTAATCAACACATTAATTTTAGGTAAGTATACAGGCAACGAAATATAATAACAATTAAAAATATGCATAGAGTAATCTCAGCGAAACTCATAACTTGTAAATTTTTTTTACATTTTGTGGCCAGATTATCTGGTAGGTAACGTTATTTTATAGATTTTTTATTTCAAACGCCCAGTTATCTAACTAACACATAGTAGTAAACTTTAACAGTACTTGTATATCCAGAAACATGTACTGGAAAAAGGTATTGTGTATAATTGAAACTTGCATTTTACAGTTTTGATTTGGGAACTTTCTTAAGCAGATCTCTCAATTCTCTTCGAAGGATCTTTCCGCTTGGATTTTTGGGTATTTCGTCGACAAATACGACACCACCTCGCAGGCGTTTTTGGTTCGACACGCGTCTAGCCACGAAGCTCTGGATCTCTTCAGCGGTCACGTTGGTGCCCGGCCGCTTGACTACGAAGGCCAGGGGAAGTTCTCCGGCTTCTTCGTCAGGAAGTCCGACCACACCGGTGTCCATGACACTCTGATGCTGTAGCAGGAGGGCTTCCAGCTCGGCAGGCGGCACCTAAAACAATATTAAAAAATGATATAGTGCGTAGTAAGCTTAGGATCTTCAATGTGATTTCTTTGCACTGTACAAAAAAAAAATTGTGAAATGATTCATCTAATTTTTTATTAATGTTATTAGATAATTCGTAACAAAGATATTTTTCAAGGATTTATTTAATTAGATTTATTAAACCTCATTTATTCTGAGTTTGACATATGTAAAATTATTGTAAACTTACTTAATGTATGGATAAATATATAAATAAATTTAATAAAAACCTTTAAAAAAATTTCAAATTTTTATACAGGGTGTAACAAAACTCGATGTACAAGCGGGAAACTGGTGAATCTACATCGTATTTGGAGACGATTAGATAATATGACATTTTATTCTGAGCTTGAAAAAAAAATTTCTCACAAAAGTTGTGCTTTTATAAAAGTTGTTTTATAAAAGTTTTTTTAAAATTGCTCAAATTCTTATTGAAACCCGGTTTTTTAATTTTGTTTTCTTTATGGGTAGTAATAATTTGACTAAATACATGATATTTAATAACAATTTGTAAAAAAAAATCAACTTCGTACTCAATTTTCTCGAAAACTATGGGTCAAATAAAAAAAAATTTTTCTACAAAATCGACACCAAATATTATGTAGATTTACTGGTTTGCCGCTTGTACATCGAGTTTTTTTACACCCTGTATACACCTTGTATAAGAATATAAATTATTGGTTGTCTTCTTCTAAATTGCATAAATAATTTTAATAGCTTTTGCTAAAAAATATCCTTTTTAGGAGTGATAAAACCACCACGATCTTTGCAATATGAACAATTATAATGTAGGTGTATATGTATAATTTTTATTATTTGAATAATTGTGATGCTACAAAAGTCTCCTGATAATAATGAATAACTATACAACTTTCTAACCTGGAAGGCTTTGTACTTGATGAGTTCTTTGAGCCGGTCGACGATGTAGAAGAAATAGTCTTCATCGTAGTAGCCAACGTCTCCGGAGTGGAGCCAGCCTTTGGAGTCGAATATGCCGGCCGTGGAGGCAGCGTCTCCGATGTACCCCGCCATCATCAGGGGACCCTTGAAACACAGCTCCCCCTCCTTGTTAGGACCAAGGGCTTCTCCTGTCTTGATATCTACAACCTGGAAAGAAATATAATCCTTCAGATGTGTAATATATCAAGCGGCCACTGTAACAACAAGCGGCAACAACAGCCCAATAAACATTTATATAAGTTAATATTTTTGTCACATATTGTTAGAAATGTCGAGAGCATACTCCACCACGTGACTCGCGGGCCGCTTTCCATACAAACGTATTCCTCAATTTTCTCCCTGGAATTTAACATCAGTGATGATTTTTTCACACATTTTGGATATCGACCGAATGCGTGTTTGCATCATCTTATTTTTTTAAGCACATGTATCAATTATTAAAAAAATAAGACAATGCAAACACGCATCTGGTCGATATCTAAAATGTGTGAAAAAATCATTGCTCTAATGTTAGATTCCAGCGAGAAAATCGAGGATTACATTTGTATTGGAAAGCGGCCGCGAGTCACGTAGTGGAATATGCCCAAAAATATTATTATTATTATTATATATTGTTATTTATTTACAATTGATTTTCATATTAATATTTGTGTGTGATACCTTGGATTGGTACTGAAGCGGTAAGACTGATCATCCCACCTTCATGTAATAAAATGACCAAGATACACTGCACTTGGTGTACCAACGCAGTGCCCTATGCACCATTGGGTGCGGATAAGGGAAAGTAGTAGCAGTATTTTGTATTGGTAAAATAAAGAAAAAAAGAGATTTAACTTTTAATATTTTCTTCAGTTTTTTTTTTTGCATATGGAACATCACATATTTTTAGGAGGATTATTAAAATACTTTACTAATATTTATTCAAAAGATAACAAACAGATTAAGCCATGTTATAAGTTAAAATAAATAAACAAACCAAAAATGTCTATAATACAGTATTATGTTAATTTCCATACAAACCTGTTTAGTTCATTATAGATAACAGTAGTTGCTTGAACTACACACACAAAGAAAGTAAAGTCACTTTCACAACATGACTCTCATTTTTCACTAAACACTTACAAATACAAATACTTTTAATAACACAATAAACTATTAT
>JAGVSP010005320.1:0-11370 GCA_022494985.1 Micrasema minimum
TTTACTATGAAATGTACATAATGTAGGTGCAGTTTCAGCCCTCGGGACAGAAAACTGTTAAGTTTCTTTTGCAGTTTGCGAACTGTCCCGTATAAAGCGAAAACTGTACGGAATATTGAATAGTGCGCGAGACGCGCGACGTTTGGATGACCTGATAAACGTTTAAAGTAAATATTGACATATTAAATGCTCTTAAAAACGTAAAACGCTAATAGCATATCTACATTATTAGCCACATTAACAATTTCCTGCAGATCTGTTGATTGATGTATTTTCTATTTAAAAAATTACTTTTTTTTTCACTCTATTATTCCCAAGCCACTGAGAATTGATAAAACATATTTTAATATAAATTTAACCATTAAAGCGCCTTTGAGGTATATTTATACGAAAACGGCACTATATAAATTATCCAAAATAATATAACAATATTAATAGGGCAAACACGATTTTTTTGGAGCTTCTGTACTTAATGATTATATTATTTTGTAATGAGGAAATCCACTGCTACCCGGAATTGAATTTTAAAAATGCTTTCGTGTAGACGCGAATATTTAAAGATTTTTGAAGTGGGATGAAATATCCCAAAAACGCACGCAAAAATTAATAAAAAAGTTGAAAATAGCATTCATTTCAAAATCTTAAACAATGACGTCACTCCTTGTATCTAAGTGTAGTGTTTCCGGTTTCCGTTTTTAAACCCCCGTAGCCGCGTTCCCATGCATTTTTAATATGGAATACAATCTACATACAAGCTTTTATTGCAAAAAAGATGGCCGCCATTCAGTCTCCCTAGAACAGCTGTTAACAGTATATGACGTTGAGTCGACGGTATATTTTATCTGTGCTTCCCGCGTCAGTTTGCATAGATTTTTGACAGTTTTGTTACTGGCTGGAGAAATACCATGGCCTTTAAACAACCGTTTTGTGACGTCACTCCTGCGAAAATGACGCAGTTAGTACATAGTGGTATTTAGCGCGGTATTTGAAATGTGCAAACTTAAAAAATCGTATCTTCATCAATAACTTATAAAAAAACATTTAATATTTTTTTTTTTGTTTAGTTAAATAGTAAGTTTATAGAAAAAAATTACTTTAGAAAACAGTGGATTCCCTCATTCTATTAAAAACAATACATTTTATATTCTATTGTTACATCATTTCTGTATATTTTGTATGTGGTTTTTCTGTAAAAAGTAAACATCTTGTACCGTATAAGATAGATAAATAAATAAATATTGACTATTTAAATAAAAAAATTAACTGGTTTTTTTATAGCACTAAAAGCACTTTAACTGCTTTTAAAAAAAAGTAGTTAAAAACCAAGTTTATTCATTGACACATAATAGTTTATAATAAATAACTACAAAGTGAGTGCTTCTAACATAAAATTCAAAATAAATATTGTTTTTTAATAATTTAATTTATATTCAAATTTTCAAAGATTGTTATTTGCATGACTCGAATCAAACAAATACATAAAGCACTTGTAAAAATGATGACAGCTGAAGAAAATCATTTAATGATTAAGACAAAATGCAAATCACCGAGGAAATTGTCGCGTGCTAACCAACGCAAGTTGTTGGCAATATCATGCGATCCTCCATAACATTATATACACATAACTATGGACATTAGCATAAATCTGAGGACGTTGCTCTCGACAAAATACTATGTACGAGAGACAAGGTAATGGGTAAATAGCGACGAAAAAATAAATTATTAAATATTTTTTAATACGCTATTCCAAAGAGCTGACAATAGATTTTTTTTTTGTAAATAACATTTAGAATGTGTACAAATATTTGTAGACAATTTACTGGGTTATACCCACGGCGGATTTGCATAAATCATGATTGACATTTGAACAGTGATAGAGAAGCTCTGGGAACGAATAATATGGATTCCATAATAATCCGTATCATTTGTTTCCAGAGCTTCTCTCTGTCTTAGTTGAGATGTCAACAATATTTTTTATTTCCAAAGAGCATATGTTTAAAAAAAAAAAAAATCATTTTATAAATAACTAATTAAAAACATGAATTACCTACACATGGTGTAACAAAACTCATACGTCATATTTAGAGTCCATTTTGTAAAAAAAATAAATTATTTGACTCATGGTTTTCGAGAAAATCGAGTTCGAAGATGTTTTTTTTTTTAGAATTTTTTTATGTAAATTGTTATCAAGTATCATTTAATATGTCAAATTCCATAAATAAAACCACAAAAAAAAACGCATAAGAATTTTAGAATTTTACTTTACTAATAAAAAGCCTTCATGAGAATTTTTTTTTCCAAGCTCAGATTAAAAGGCCATATAATATTATTACACATTCGACTCCATATATAAATATGATACTTCGAGTTGTACTACGAGTTTTGTTACTCCATGTACATATATGCATTTTTTTGTAAAAAAAAAACATTTGAGTTCCCAATTATGATATAAACAGATATTTCAATTTCGTGGCTGGTTTCAAATACCTAGTCGGAAATAACAGAAAGCAGGAAACAAGTTGTGCTAGAGTGCGATCCAAAACTAGAGATTACAATGCTTTTTTTTTCATTTAATTCTGGTTACTTATTCTACTTTTGTTTATTTTTTGACTGATGATCTACATCATAGGTTCCCAAACTTATTTGACCCATGGCCCCCCTTTCAGACACAAAATTACACAAGGCCCCCCTGGAAATTTACCTTTTTTAAATGAAATAATACAGAAAAATGTAGTGTACATACATTACATTAATTACAGTGTCATAAATAAGATACGCGAATGCTTAAATTGTTTATTTATTAATATCTATTAAATAATCCAAATGAGAAAGACGAACTTGATGTACCTACTGTCAATTACAAACCTGATGTAAAATCATCAAAAAATGGATTCAATTACGAGTGAATTTTTTTTATTTCAGAAAGGTATTTTAAATAAAGAAAGAAAAAAATAATTATAAAGGTTATTATTATGAGTAAATAATATCATAGACAATGTAAACATAGGCCATAGACATAGGCCCATATCGGTCGATTCATGAACTACATGCGTAGGTACGCATATGATTTGAAACATCACAAAATCATAGATGATATTTATTCTACGTGTGTATATCCAGTAATAACAGATTTTTTAAATTCTATTAGGTAATATATTTTAGCACCTCGTGGCCCCCTGTTTGCTTCCCAGGGCTCTCCTACTCCCCCAGATCCAGAAAAGGCCCCCTCAGATCTCTCCAGGACCCCCTGGGGGGCCAGGTGCCCCACTTTGGGAACCTATGATCTACATAGTGAGTATATAATTTGGGTGGCCTGCTTTCATGGTCAATTTTCGAGTTTCTGATGTTAATCTTCATGATAGAATCAGGAATGTGGTAATCCGATCTTCAATAAATACTTCAGATCACATTCTTTAGATTAACTGACGTCTTTTTTTTACTAATATGGATGTAGTTAATCATTCTCATAAAATCTTATCCCCATACATGAAATTCTATCGTCAATAATGAATGAGGAATTTAAATCATTAAGTTTATTGTTACCTTCATGCAATAAAATTATCAAGATACACTGCACTTGGTGTACCAATGCAGTGCCCTATGCACCAATGGTGCGGGTAAGGTAAAGTAGTAGTAGTAGTTTTTATTACACGCTTAAAATAAAAATAAATAAATTGTATTTTTTTTAAATAATTTCTCGTAAAAAAACATGTTCGAAAACTCATTTGACTCCTGAAGATAAAAAAAGTAGAAAGTACCTCTGAAAACGTGAAAAAGTGATGCGCGTCACACTTTTGAAAACCTTCAGCTTTTAATGAAATTCCTTCTTTTTCTTTCGCCTCGTTCGCTCCTATGTGGAGCATGTGGACATCACTAGATCCCTCCAGGAGACCCTGTCACCAGCCAGCTCTTTCGCCTCCTCCCACGTCAGGCCCGCATCCGTCAGCTCCGCCGAATACATTCGTAGGATGGTCATCGATTAAATACGTGCATTTTTTTTTCCTGTGTTTCTACCGTATTACTTTATATTATACCTACCTTAAATATGGTTAAGTAAATTTATTATATTGTAGATAGATATTGATGACAAACGAAATTGATGACAAACGTCAATACAGATGGAACAATTCTACCTGTTGAAAAAGTCGAAAACTATGTTTATCTTGGTCACAAAATCACCATCGGCAGAGAGGTGGATAGGAGGATAAATCTCTCTTGGGAGGCTTTTGGAAAGCTAAATTCCACATTTCGTAGCTCCATTCCCAACTCACTCAAGACTCGAGTGTTTAACCAATGAATTCTGCCCGTCCTTACTTATGGCGCGGAAACAATAACTCTGACCAAGCAATCCTCTCATAAATTGCAAGTTGCACAGAGGAGCATGGAGAGAATTATGCTTGGAATAACATTAAGAGACCGAAAAAGGAACGATTGGATCCGACGCCAGACAAAGGTCTGCGACGTGGTGGCGTGAATTTCTTGGTTGAAGTGGAAATGGGCCGGTCACATAGCCAGAATGACGGACGACAGATGGACGAAACGCGTTCTGGTGTGGAGACCGAGAAACCAGAGGCCTCAAGGACGTCCACCGACGACATCAGGAAGTCTGCTGGAAGACAGTGGATGGGGGCGGCTCAGGATCCGGAGGAGTGGAGACGGCAGGGGGAGGCCTATGTCCAGCAGTGGACCTCAACGGGTCTGATATGATGATGATGATGAGATGGATATTTTACCACCGGAGCTATTAGTTTAGTACTGGATACTGTAGCTAAATTATATATTTCAAATTGTAGTAAATTATAAGTGTACCCATTATATGCCTAAGAGCTACATCCTTCCACATCCGGTATTAGGAAACTTAACGCTGTTTTCAGAGAGCGACAAATCAGTCGTGACAGAGATGGTGGTTTTTGCATCAGGTGTAATAATATTTATAATAATAGCGTAATCTGTAAATCTTGGGTCGTGTTTCACGTTTTACAATTGTTATTACCCGCAGCCTGATTCTGACACCGCGATAAAGCCTGATGTCGTAAATTACGCGGACGAATCGTTGGCAAAATGTTGATTAATTTATGATGGGTGCTCGGAATAAGAACTTGTTAGCGCTCCTCGTAAATGTTTTAACAGAAAAACGTCGTAAATGCGACGTTTTGTTATTCTTTTTGGCACATAAAAACCAACGCCATTGGATATCCACATCTAATCAAAGTTATGATTTAGCGACGATTTTTGTATGTTTATGTTGGGTATTTACAAGAAAATTGACATTATTGAAAAAAAAACTAACCTGAAAATTACGAAAAAAACGGATAGATGTAACGAATTTCTACAGATATTTGAAAGTTAGTGATATTAAGAACGCAAGTTTATCGTTTGTATTTACCCTTGAGAAAAAAGTAATATCGGGGTTTGCTCCTCAAATATTACATTTTCCTTATATTAACATATACCTACTGGTTCCGCCACGATGAGACTCTCTGGTAACTTCGTCCGAACGAGGATCGGAATATGGAAGGACTTACCAGAGCTGGACACAACAGGGGCGGGAAGTGACGATGAAGGACCACCAGGAAGGGTGAAGTATCCTGGAATACCCTGGAACACCACGTCGAACTGGCGCGGCGGGACACAGCACACTTTACTCACTTTTGGTCGAGGGGTTTCGGGAGTTGGAATCTGGGAAGCTTGGAGATGGATGGCGAGTATCACGAGGGTATTTTGGTGGATAGAACGAAGGAAGATCAGGTTCACGAGAAGGGACGGATGTTGCGAGGTCAATTTTGCTGCGCTGAGCGAGTATTCGAGACTGAATTTTAGTTGGAAAACAGATGACAAAACGGAATGGAATGGGTGAAGGTAGGGAATACATTTTGGGAGGAATTCGAACTGCTTATACCAGAGAGTATAAATGATGGCCAAACCACCTACTTTTAAGAAAAAACGAATATAAAAAATCTCATCACCACACATGCAGTAGTACAGGGAAAGTACAATTTATTATTCTAATAAAATTCTTCTATTTTAATTTTAATTTTATTTTCTTAATTTTAGAAACAAATTTGAAGTTACGTTGTTTTGGATTAAGGCGCCTGTGGTAATTTGGGCGAAGCATCTCGTTTTTAAAAAATGTGAAGGACGCCAAATTGACCATAAAAAGTTTGATGGTTCGATTACTCTCAATAAAACATGTTTGTACCATGAGTCAAGTAATGACAGTGCAATTTAAAATGTAAACAAAATTCTTATATAATATGACCTTACATACTTCTCAACAGACAAAGTGCCACGCGTACAGGCAAATTGGGATGTTATTCTCATATCAATGAGAATTATTTATTTATTTATTTTAATACATTCAATAATATAAATATTATTTATATTTAGTAAAACAATAAATTTGAGAAGAAAGCGATTCACTCAGTATACCCACGATAATAATCTGACCCGACTCACTAAAAATTCTAGTCGAATCAGGGCAAATCATATATTATATTGCATCAAAAAGATATTTGAAATATAAAATGAACATTTTAAAATTAAATATATATTTTTTCAATTTGACATTACAACAGAGACGATAAATTTGGAAGGGAATATGGATATCTAGGCGTTTACAGGGCTTACGACCTGTCATTGGCTGGGTTAAGTGGCCACTTGATGTATTACAACATTCCCCATTTCACCTAGTATTTGATATCCATATCCGCAATATACAGTAAAATGGCGCGACGCTTCACATGTGAACTCTCTGTCATCCATTGAGTAAATTGCTAAGCATTTTAGCAGAAGCCCTTTATGATTGCAAGTGAGATTCTTACCGAATTATATCACCTACTAGGAAACGCCTGAAGACGAATCTTCAATTGCTTATAACTTTTACCAGCTAATTTTTATTAATTGTCTACAAGTATTTGGACACACTCAAAATGTTGTTTATATATATTTTCATTTGTTTAATTTTTCCTTTTTCTTATTTGTAAGATAAATAACTATTAGTTTTAAGTCGGATTATTAAATTACAATAATAATTGTTTACGTATTTTACTAATAATAATGAAAACCCGTAGATATAGAATATTAATATTTATTCATAGCAAGAAAATCTTGATCTGATAATTCTTTGACTCTAGTTTGATTGACTGAACGGAAGAATAGATTATACACATGTGAATATTTATTAGTATTAAAGTATTAAAAATCACTTGACCTAGGAAATTAAGACGATCGCGATGTAACGAGAAAAATATTCTCCTTAACAGGTTATTAAAAATACGTTATATATACTATTTAATTTATAAGTAAGTGATACCAACAATAAAAAATATATCTAAATTAAACGGAAATCGTAATTGACAGTACCAGAACGGAAATGCCTGAAACTTGAACGTGAACGTATGTCAGTAAATTTATGACAGCTTAGAAATACAAAGGTGAAAAATTGTTTTGTACATAAATAGGTCATAAGCAGGTGCTATTTATAAGTATGTAAAAAAGTAAATCAAACAGTTTTAAATAATTATTAATTTTAGATAATTTATTAACTGGAGTATTATTTACGATTTTTTTAAATCTGCATTTTTGTGTTATGAAAATAAAAGGTTAGCAAAAAAAATGTCCGCCTAGTAGCATAGTGGTAGCGCATTTGGCAACCGTACCTGAGGTCACGGGTTCGATTCCCGTAAGGGGTCAACATAAAATATTTATTTACATGAGATTTTCATATAAATATTTCATGTGTGATACCTTGGACTGGTACTGAAGCGTAAAACTGATCATCTTGCCTTTGTGTAATAAAATTATCAAGATACACTGCACTTGGTGTACCAATGCAGTGCCCTATGCACCATTGGGTGCGGATAAGGGAAAGTAGTAGTAATAAAAAAAATTGTTTATTGCGTCTAATGTGATACTCGTCATGTCATTGATACATAAAAAATCGGTGTGCGTCGGACCACACGGTGGAAGTTATACTTCTTTGGCCATTCTCATACACCCACTCACGCACACAAACAGACAGGATATATAAATGAAATATAAGACATTTTTCAATATTATTCAATATATTTATATTCAATATATATTATACGTGACTTCATTATTATATTATACACCTATATTATCATTATCAGTTATTTCTTCTATAATCATTCTTTCATCTTGCTCATTTTCAAAGACACAATTGGCTTATGATAACTAAAGTAGTAATGAAAGTAAATAAAATAAAAACAACTTAACGAACCTCTGATAAGGAGGACAGCAGTCGCCCACCAACGAATTGCCACAGTATTAAAAAAAAACACAATTTTCACTGAAAAACACTGGGAACATAGAAGAGCAACGTTATTGTCTTGCAGCGCTATCGGTGTTGAAACTTGGTACTGTTAATTCCGGCTTCAATATCAGTATCAATAAAAGTATCGATACTTGTATCAAAACAAGTATCAGATACAAGCATCAGTGACTGTGGCGCCATTTTCTCTTAAGCGCCATTTTCTCTTAAAAATCAGCGTGACGCGGTTTCTCGACCAACATCCCCACCCCAAAGTGTCTAAACGCGCGCAAAGAAGTATAACTTCAAAAAGAAAGATTTTTTTTTCCATATCCACGAAATATTACATTAAAAATATTTAAAATATTATATTTCACAGTAGTTCAAGGCTCAAGAACGTTCCATTCTAAATTTTAAAAATTCAAATACTTACAGAATAATCTCTCTGGACTGAGCATGCGCATGTACTGCGGCACAGGGTTGTTGAACAGTGGAACTCGCATCGTGTTCCTTATGGGGAGTCTTCCTGTTGGATCGCTCAGGAACGTTCCATTCTAAATTGAAAATTCAAAACTTTCATTAGTAATTTTTGTAAACGAAGCATTCTCTACGACACCGATCGACCAGTTGAAAGCATTTAAGAACACATTTTTTTAAATCATGATATTTAGGGTTGCCGGATGGTATTCTAAAGGAGAGCGTGTCTTTCTTTTCTATAAATTGTCCTCTCTTACCGCAAGTCCTTCTTTTTGCTTTTTCTCAAGAAGTCCTTATTGTGAAAAACGTAAAAAATCACAATTACCACTAGGTAATACTTTACCTTACCCGCACACAATGGTGCATAGGGCACTGCATTGGTACACCAAGTGCGGTGAAATCTCGATTACATGAAGGCAAAATGATCAGTCTTACGCGTCACCGCCGCCAGTCCAAGGTTGATCATATTTGAATTTTTTATCATGCAAGATTCAATCCACTTTGTGTACCAATGCAGTGCCCTATACACCAATAATAGTAGTAATGGTAGGTAGGAAACATTTAATCGCCCGACCTTTTTAGTGAGAGACTAGTCGACATTTAAAAGAAGGCATATTGAAAGCAGATGACTGATTGAAAACTTATTCCCCACCAAATAAATAATGTTGAAGTGCATAGTAAAAATGTCTATGCTAAGCATGTACATATATTTGGGCACCTGAAATGACCTCATTGCATTCACCCACGCCTCGCTGGTGCTGTAGATGAAGCTTCCATCTATCCAGGATGTCATGGAGTTGATCTGTGGACAATCAGAAATAAAAATATTACAAAATTGTAAAAAAATAAGTGAAAATAGTCAAAAAATCGTATTTAGGACAGAAACTTGACCATTTGTTATATAATGTAACGGCAATATGTTCAGTTTTTATATGAAACTTTTATATCATCATCATCATCATCTCAGCCCGTTGAGGTCCACTGCTGGACATAGGCCTCCCCTGCCGTCTCCTCCCGATCCCGCGCCGTCCCCATCCACACTGTCTTCCAGCAGACTTTTTTCTGATGTCGTCCACCATCTCATCGGTGGACGTCCTTGAGGCCTCTGGTTCCTCGGTCTTCGCACCAGAACGCGTTTTGTCCATCTGTCGTCCGTCCATTCTGGCTATGTGACCTGCCCATTTCCACTTCAACCAAGCAATTCTCTCCACCACGTCGCAGACCTTTGTCTGGCGTCGGATCCAATCGTTCCTTTTTCGGTCTCTTAATGTTATTCCAAGCATAATCCTCTCCATGCTCTTCTGTGCAACTTGCATTTTTATATCAGATTTCAATTAATGTTCCGTATTAACCCCTATGAGAATCGAACTTACATGAGATGCATGGTAGCCCAACACGATAACCACTGCACAACGAAGTGGACAAGTTATGCAAATTAATTATTATTTTTGCATTTACGCACATTTTAATAAAAAAATTAACAATGTATACAATAAACACAATACTATATTTCATAAGTATTTTATAGCTTTAGTATTGTTTCCTATTTAATGATAATTTATCTCAAGAATTGTCCGAATTGTAATTACTTTATTGTTAGTGAATTCACCTCTCCAAATGACTTTTTTAATATCCAAATGAAATTTGTTCTGCCTTGTTCGACCTCCAATATTTTTTCAAGGACTGTTCCGTAGACATTTTTTCTTACTAATAACAATTAAACCGCGTATTTAACGACCTATAGGGAAGCTTTGTCTCGTAAAAACTAGATTCAATCAAAATATTTATATTGTTTATATTGTTTATTCACAACTCGTAAAATAAAATATTTCAATAAAACTACTTTCGATTCATGCGCGTTATTTGTAATAATATGTAAATATGTACAAAAATCGCAATTCGAAAAATTCATTAAAAATATAATTAAAACAAACCACAATATGATTTTATACTACATATTGTGAATGTAAAAAATACAAGTCTTAATCTTCTGTATTTATAATAAATAATATTATTATATACTGAAATTTTGTATTTTGGTTACTACTACTACTACCCTCCCTTATCCGCATCCAATGGTGCGTAGGGCACTGCGTTGATCTACCGAGTGCAGTGAATCTTGATCATTTTGTTACAAGAAAGGCAGTAAAGGCAAGATGATTAGTCCTACGCTTCAGTCCAAGGCATCACATATAAAACTAAAAAAAATCAAATATGGCTTCAGTATTTTGGAACGAAAAGGCATTATTTTAGTCCAATTTTTTTGAATATCATATTTACACCTTTATGAAAGTACACATAGGTGGAATTAAATTTTTGACCGACGAGCAAGTGCAGAAAGAGGTTTCGAAGTGGGGGAAAGAGCTAGCGGAAAAATTCTTCGCGGAGGGCTAAAGAAGCTTGTGCCATGGCTCACCACATTCATTAAACGGGATGGCAATGGACTTATAACTAAATTCGTTTTCCTTCATAAAACCCTGGGACTTATCAGGGTTCGCTTTTTTTGTTTTGAAAAATGGGGAAAACAGGTGTTGTATATTTTTAAAATTCAATCTAAAAAAAACAAAGGGGTTTCGGTTTCCTCCTTGCCACAACCCCAAATTCCAAATTAGTTTCATTTT
>JAGVSP010005321.1:0-11363 GCA_022494985.1 Micrasema minimum
ACAACTTGCCGTGCTTTTAATGAGGACTAGTCTATTGCTAAATCCATAGATATGACAAGATGTAGAAAAAGAGTCGAAGAGAGAAATTTATACAGTAGGTTAAGTTTGGTTGGGTTTAATAAAATAATTTAAATCAAATGGCTATTTAAAAGCAATATCCTTTATAATAGGTTATAAAATTTTTACAGTAGGTTAATGATAGGTTAGGTTAAATAAAATAATTTGGAATAAAATAGATTTTTAAAAGCGAAATTTGACAATACATAACAATACGTAACCCAATCGCGTATCAACCAATTACAGCTTAGCCCGCTTTTGCGCATTACTCTACAAACCAGAGAGTAAAAATGTTTTGAAATTTTGACAGCCTGCACGGCAAGTTGTTAAGTTACCCCAAAAAAATAATATGTAGGTACACCGTGTAACAAAACTCGATGTACAAACGGGAAACCAGTGAATCTACATCATATTTGAAGGCGTTTTTGTAGATTTTTTTTAAATTTGACCCATAAGTTTTAACAAGAGATTTTTTTACAAACAGTTATCGAATATAATTTATTTAGTCGAATTTATCCATAAAGAAAACAAGATCAAATTTTAATAAGAATTTGTGCAATCTTACTTAATCGGCGGTAGGTACCTACCTAGGTACTTATGAAAGCTTTTACGAGACTAAAAAAATCTTTTTTTTGATTCGGATTCAAAAGTCATATTACACATTTGACTCCAATTATGATGTAGATTCACCGGTTTTTAGGGTTGTACTCCATGCATATAGGAGACCAAAAAGACGGTGGGGCCACAATGTTTGGAAATACGCAGCCAATTACGTTTTTAGTATTTTTTTATTTTACTGGAAAAATCTATTGTTATAATAGGAAGGATAAACTTGTATTTAGATAGGTACCTACTTATAGACTATAGACAATTTGAATAAATAAATAAAAAGGTTGCATATTGGAGTTCTGGTACCAACCCTTATGTATGGAAGCGAAGTATGGAGTTGGAAAAATAAGGATGAAAGTAGATGGAATGCAGTTGAAATGCGATCTCTCAGGTGAATGTGTGGTAAAACTTTGCATGATAGGTGCACTAATGTTGAAATTAGAGCAGAATGCAAGGCTGAGAAAAGGATTATCGACAAAATTGGCGTGGCTCTAATATAATTGCGGCTAGGTCGTTTACGTTGGTTCGGTCATGTAGAGCGAATGGATGATGAAAGAACGGCTAAAAACATTTACGATGCGACTGTGCCTGGATGTAGAAGTCGAAGAAGGCCGAGAAAGACTTGGCATGATCAAGTTAAACAAGTGCTTGAAAGTGGGCATGAGTGCGCGCATGAGAAGATGTATGAATGTGGAGGAAGCAAGTATGCCAGGACAGAGTGGTGTGGCGTTCTATCCTCTCTGCCTACCTCTTCGGGGAAATGGCGTGATGGTTAGTTAGTTAGTTAGAAAAGATCAATGTGATGTAGGTTTTTATAATACTCTACACTTTCCATAAATCCTTTTCTGTGTATTCTATTGAATTAACCCTATGCTTCCTAACCCAGTTTCAATTTCCTCAAACTTAGATTGAGATTAACCCTCTGCCAGGCGCCCCTACACAAACTGCCCCCCAATAGGCCGCTACAACCCTCGAATAACCTAAATATCTACACACCCGCCTGACTCTCGGGGCAAATTTACCCAATCTCCAAACCATCTGCAATCATTTTAATAGATTACAACGGAATGGATAGTTTATGCGCGATTGATACTTTGCAACAGGGTTATCAATAAAATATATTAGTTTTGGTAAAATATTGTTTTTGGTTATCCGTCGGCAGAGACAATCAGACCGGCGAGGTGGATAGGAGGATAAATCTCTCTTGGGTGGCTTTTGGAAAGCTAAATTCCAGATTCCGAAGCTCCATTCCCAACTCACTCAAGACTCAAGTGTTCAACCAATGCATTCTGCCCGTCCTTACTTATGGCGCGGAAACAATGACTCTGACCAAGCTATCCTCCCATAAGTTGCAAGTTGCACAGAGGAGCATGGAGAGGATTATGCTTGGAATAACATTAAGAGACCGAAAAAGGAACGATTGGATCCGACGCCAGACAAAGGTCTGCGACGTGGTGGAGCGAATTTCTTGGTTGAAGTGGAAATGGGCCGGTCACATAGCCAGAATGACGGACGACAGATGGACGAAACGCGTTTTGGTGTGGGGACCGAGGAACCAGAGGCCTCAAGGACGTCCACCGATGAGATGGGTGGACGACATCAGGATGTCTGCTGGAAGACAGTGGATGGGGACGGCACAGGATCGGGAGGAGTGGAGACGGCAGGGGGAGGCCTATGTCCAGCAGTGGAACTCAACGGGCTGAGATGATGATGATGATTGTTTTTTGTTTACGATATTTTAACAGATATGAAGAAATTTTTACCAAGGTCGGGAATGTTGATATTCAAGAGTTTACAGGACTCATAACTTGTCATTGGCCTGTTATTTTGACGAACCTGTATTCCATTTATTTGCCAATATAGGTATCTACACATCAGCATCTTTTTTTTGGAACAAGAAATTATTATTTAAAAAATAGCATTAAATACTTGCATAATAACTAAGATAAAATGTAGAAAAGGAAAACATTATATATAAGTAATAATTATTGTAGGTATCTTTTCCAAAACGGACTTTTTCTAAAATATGAAAATTGAGTTTTGTATTTTTCATAATATACAGATTTAGGAACGCAAAATGTATTGGTATTTGTTTTTTCGTGTAGGTAAACTCTCTAATTTAAGGTGATTTTGCAATTTGAAAATATTGTTTTTCTCTTCCAATCAAACTTTTCCCAGCCCTGATAAACCCTTAGACGCGGGGTGATTTTAATTTATGACGTTTCATATTTTCGGTTGTAAAATGCCGCCCTATCATTAGGCCTTTAGGGTTGATCCCGGGGGCACCTATTACACTAGTGATGTGCTTTTAAACACCTAGATGATGTTTGGGTGTCCTAGCGGCATGCCTACTGACATAATTAATATTACGTATTATTATGGCAGCTCCATAAAGTTATAAAATATTTTTATACACCCCGTAGATTTTTATTGCAATTAGTGAAAATACAAGTTAAATTTTTATGCTGGTAAATTAAAAATAAAATATTTTAATATTCTAAAATATTCATATTAATAGATTATTCTGTTTGTTTTTGTTTTTAATTGCTATTGACTCAATCTCAACTTGTAAGAATGATTTAAAATGTTATTAGGTAGGGGCCGTTGTATATTTTTCACTGCAACATACATGGAAACAATAAATTTTGACAGCTCTCTTCTGTAAAATAGCTTGTCTAGTGGTTTGTTTTATCATTTTAAAATATTTTTTTATAAGAACAATTAACTAGCTAATCTAACTAACCCAATCACGCAATTTCCCCGTAGGGAGCAGACAGAGGATAAGAACGCCATAACCACTCCTGTCCCGACACACTTCCTTCGCTTCCTCTACATTCATACATCTCTCTATTGCACACACCGCCGATCGTGCCAGAGTCGAGTGGCGCTCCTGCTCCCTGATTTTAACTTTAAACATTATTGGACTGCGATTGTTATACATTTCGAATTTAAAACAATGGTTAATCGTGTAAAATAGCTAGGCTGATTGTGTCCACCCGTGCTCATCACAGAATAAACTATCGACGTATTTACCTACGTGCTAACCAGGGCTTGCCCTAGGAGTGTCTTTGATCACCAGTCCAGTGGACATTCGTTCGCCTCTCTCGATACCTATCGGTAGTCGATAGCCGTGCATAGGCCGATCTGTGCGGGGCCATGCACGCTATATCGCGGCATTACGTCAAACTTCAATCAACGCGCTTGTCGGATTTATATTATGTCGATCTGCATTTATGATAAGTGGCTTGCCGAAAACGGCTAATGCCGAATCAATCAACAGATTGAATGAATATCTGTGCGAAAGACATATCTCAGGAAATGACTCGCGGACTAGTCATGCGCTTCGTTTACATAATCCGATCGATAACTTTTACGCGTGTTCATTTGTGATCGCGCGAAAACGTTAAACATCAATGGGTAAGAGGCGTGATCACGTCGCTTATTACCGAGTCGCTAGTGAACTGTGATCGAGAACAGGATCTCAAACAACTGCAGGCGGAGGTGGGTCCCTTTTCCTCTAAAAGCGTGATGTTATGACGTCTGGTGTGGCATAAAAAATAATATATCAATTTTCGCAATTAATGACTTTTTGACTGTTTACGAGTATGTGTTCATGGCTACCACTTTACTTTTTATGGCTGTTGTTTTATTTGTTCTGAACTATTCTAAAACCCCATAAAATAAAGTAATCAGAAAACCCATACTTATCCACGTCACTCGCATGCGACAAAGGAATGGAAAACTGAAATAGAAACTCAGAAATAAGCATCGGGTTCCGTCAATAATGACATAATGAAGACCGAATTATCATCCGACATTAGACGGTAAATTTATTATTAACTTTTGTATCCCCTCCATGAGAAATGTTGCACAGAAAGTAATTGAATCCGTCGCGAAATTACGCTCTCGATACAAAGTGACGGCCATTTTGTGCTTCCTCAAACTATCAAATAGATAGCGTGGGGAAATGGAGGGAAATAACCAGTGCTTCTCAAACTACTATTACTAATTTTCCTTATCCGCACCGCACAAGCCGCTTAGGCTTTAGTTGAAAAAAGTGTTTACAAATTAAAATAGGTATAAAATGCAAATATCATAAGACTGCATAGATTAATTTTTTATTTTTAAAAAAAAATGGTGCATAGCATACCAAGTGCAGTCAATCTTGAGTATTTGTTACATCAAACCGTGGTGATCACATTCGCTTCAGCGCCAGTCCAAGGTATCACGTTCAAATACATATTTTCTATCGGTCCCGTCGGGGATCGAACCTGCAACCTCATCAATGGTAGCTTCACGCGCTATCCACTACTTATTATTATTATTATTATTATTATTATTTTGCAATAATTTATTAGCGCCATTTTGTAAGAAATCACTCCAAGGGCGCTGTACATTTGATATTCTTAGTTTATTCCATTCCCACATTATGAATAAAGGATCTGAGACAACGATTATCTAGAGAAATGATACTAAAATCTATACGAAGTGAAGTACTGAACACCCAATTCGACTTGCAGCTACAAAGCGCATAGGACTGTTGAATTTCAGGCTTCACCCACGAAACAAATTAGAATTACAAACAAATTGACTTAAAACGCGATACTAATGCAAATACTAATTCTACTGATAGCAGATAGAGTCAAGAATCCCAGGTAATCTTGCAGCTACAGAGCGCATGGACTAACTGGAATGCCAGCTTCCATCTGATATCAGTAATTGGGGTAATTGATTTTACGAACAAGTTTTTAGTAGTTTGAAAAAAATTGGGGCAGGATTTCAATACATATTTTATCGTAACTATTTACTAAAGATGGCTTGAATTTACCGGGAAAGACTCACTCAATTACAATTTGTCTTGCAGCTACCACGCGCATGGACAATTAGAGTAATAGAGACATTTAAAAACAAAATCTATTGAATCAAGGTGAGTGGTTACTGGTTAAATAGCAAAAAAAAAAAAAAAAATAGGTACAATCAACAAACAAAAAGTTGAACGGTTGTAGTTAAGAATGAGGATCAAATACAAATTGTAATTGTTTTACCTCAAAATTCTACACCTCGAGACAGACAAAAGCTCGAAATGAACGCAACGTTGGTGAATTTCTCAAAAAAAATTAGGTAGGTACCTACCTAATTAAGATGGACGAGAGGAACTTTGCAAATTGGTGACTCGGTGCATTTTTATGCACTTACTTTGTGGAAAAATAATATGTCATGGCCGTGGAATTTGCCGATGAAGAATGGAATTCATGTGTCTTATAATTCCTTCCGATCCTTCTCTAATATTAATTTTGATCTATTTTTTTGTTCTTTTTGCCTTTTTTAAATCACGATTACTTTTTGTTTTAAAAAAAAAACATATTTTGCTTTGTTTTTTTTTTATAATGAATCTTAGAGGCTTACACTCACGACCTCGAGGTTGTAATAAAACGTTATTATTATTAGCACAAAGTTGGATACATAGTGTAAAGGTAGAATCATTCTTACTATAAAGACCATAACTATAACATAATCTAAGTATTTTTTTATTTTATATATTATAATTATTTTCCCTCTTCTTATTCCGGTATAAAGATACCATATCTTGTAATCTTTATTTTTTAACTATCTTGTTTACATTATCTGTTATTTTTAATTTTTACATGACTTTATTTTTCTCTTTTGCCACGTGCACACTGTTTGACCTTTTTACAGTATACCCACTAAACAGACTATGCCTTGGTGTGATTTTTGTTTATATTTTTTTAAAAATTTAAATGTGTTTTCAATGTAAATCTATGTAAACCAAAAAAAAAAATCTTCTGAAAAAAAAAATATAAAAATAAAATAAAAAAATATTTATAATTTCAAATTACTTATTTAGAATTAGATTTTAAATTTCTTAAACGAGATACTTTGCCAATCCCCACCATCGAATATGTCACGCGGATTATTCTTATAAGCATTACATCGGTAGGTACCACTGTAAAGTTGACACATTAAAAAAAAGTTTAAGAACCTCTGCTTTTTCTAGATGGGTATAATAATTAAGGGGAGAGGCAGTTAATATGGAACACTATTAGTGCGTCTTGTACAATTTGTATGAAGCTATAATTAAATTTAATCTGGCGTTGTCATACGGGGGCCATGTTTGCTATAGGGGCCCATAATATCACATCATTCCCATCACACAATCGGGTAACTTGATGGAAGTGGAAATTATGACTTTTTCAGGAATTATTTAATAATTTACTGGGTTTAGCATTAAAAGTTACTGTGGTTAGGTATAAATTGACTATTTCTGAAAAAAGTAATTAACATGTAAAAAATTATTATATTCCCGAAAGGATGGTAAACAAACAAAGTGATGCCATGTTTATTTTTTTTTATATTTTATTGATAATATTCCTGTGTAAATATTTTATATTAACATTACGAACAAAAATTTAAAATCCGTATTTCTATAAATCTCCCGAAAGATGGCGTTAACGACGACGTGAATATGAAAATCCGTTAGCCGGTCGCGTGTTCATGAAAGCACAAAAATTATGTGTTTATCTTAATATAACACGTAGATATTAGTTATGACATAAAAACATTTTCATCTTTTGGCTGATATTGAACCTTACGAACACAAATTGATCAGAATCCTGCTTTTATAAAATGTGTCAATAATTTAAATCCGGTTGATTACATTGCTTACACCGTGTCCCCTCCAGGCAACTAGACATACTCTGATGATTTGTCTACTATTCGTAAATTTAAAACCAACCTCGGAAACATTCGCACCCAGTGCATTTTTAGGGCACAGCAATGATAGGTACACCAGGCTTGATTCACGCTCAATCACATGATGATTGTCGACATGCTAAAAAAAAACGTGCTACTCTCCACTTTGACCGATCACAATGAACATTACGTTCATCAATCACGGTCGCGTTTTGCCAATCTCCTTTTTGTTCATATGTATAAAGGCAATACTTTGACAATATTATCGTTTTTATTGGCTTTCCTCAAATTGATTTAAAACAAATAGTGAATACGGCATGATAAATTTGTGCACAACCAATATGTAAAACTCTATAACTAATTATTTTATTTTACTCAACAACTTTGGCGAAAAAAATAATTTTTTTTTTTTTTTTTCCATATTTATAGCGGTAATTAATAAAACCCGATCGATAACTGTTAAACGGTATGTTTCCATTGTGATCGCGAAAACGTTTTACACATTCGTGGTAAGAATTATCGTTATCACGTCGCTTATTAGCACGTCGGATAGTCATCTGTGATTGAGCTACTGGTGTTGATAATATTTAGATACACTGCTAAGGGTGCTAAGCAGATCATTTTATTTACCTCTCTAGAGCATGGACTATTCTACGCTCATCGAATGAAAAAAACACTCTGTATATCCATCACACTTCCTTTTTTACGAAATCATTCACTGTCCAGGCTGAAAGACCATGGAACGATTTACCACGGGATGTGAAAGATGCACCGTCCTTATTTGTTTTAAAGAAACGTCTGAAGCATAACTACCTATCCTCAAACCTTTGAAACATCCTTTATTCATCCATTCCCTTCCTTTCTCTATTCCATTTCCCGATGTCATATTTTATTGTACCAATCTTGTGAATAAGTGCAATGTAATTTGTAAGCTTTCTCTTCCACACAATACTCGATACAATAAATTATTATCCACTAAGATAACTAAGGTTGGTTGGAAGATATTGCGTAAAAACAATAAGCCCGCCCTTGTACATATGCTATGTAATTGTACCTACATGAAGTTTTAAGTAAATAAATAAATGGTATAGTTGTCTATTGACACATAGAGGTACTTTTTTATTAAGACAATGATGAGTTGCAGGGATGATATCATATTTAGCTGGGTTTAATAGGTACCTACTCACAGAAAATATTGTAAAACATTAGATCCATTAGGTACACAATGCATTCAACATATTTTGTAGAATAATTTTAGAAGATCACTCCGACACACTAAGTAGGCTACACTAGGTAGGCGATTCACTATACCTACCTACTACCTACCTATACTATAATAGTATTATATATTCAAGATTATGTCAAGAACAGGTCGTGTCAAGACGCCCAGAACCCCCTTGAGAATAGGCTTCGTCGGGACATGTCATCGAAAGGGTCGAGAGCTTCAAATATCTGGGAGCGCACATGACAGAAAACGGCAGAGTTTCAGAAGAACTGGGAGTGCGGCTTGGAGTAGCGGGCGCCGCATTCAACAGTATGACAGCTGTCTGGAAATCGGATATTTACTCGGTAAAAAACAAAAATCCGCCTTTATAAACTCCTGCATCACACGTGTTCTCCTCTTATGGCTGCGAATCGTGGCACCTAACACAGGGCCCAGCACATAGCAGACTTCTTACTTTTGAGATAGGTATCTTAGAAGAATTTTAGGTGTTTGGTTTGACTTTGTACGGAACACAGAGGTGAGGCAACGGACACAGCAACCCTTGGTATCTACTGTCATACCGGGCGAGGCGTTCTTCGGCTGGCTAGGCCATATACTACGTATGCCTCCCGAGAGCCGCCACCCATGCTTGCCTATTTTACAAGGCGTACAGGTTCTCGGCGTCCTGGTCGTCCACTTTTGACAATTCGTCGGCAGTTTGCGTCAGAGCTGCGGGACGTGGACTTGACTTGGGAGGATGCACGGGAGCTGGCGGCCGATCGCTTGGCCTGGAGGCAGTTTGTGGATTCCATATGCTCCACATAGGGAGCGGATATGGCTAATGATGATGATATACAAGATTCACTGCACTTGGTGTAGGTACCTACCAATGCCCTATGCTCCACTGGGTGTGGATAAGGGAGAGTAGTAGTACCTATGTAGTATGAGTATTTAGGCAGTTGATAGTAAGTAGTTAACCTCGCCACAATGAACGGTCTCACCAGTTTGACGTTTTTATTCGTTTATTCAAATCTTATTTTTCTTTTTTTCTGTTTTTTCGACGTCCGGTGCATTGAATCTGATAGCGCTAATTGAATATCCTTTGACGTCGGCAATTCAATGGCCTTTTAACGTCATGACGTCACGTACAAGAGCCGTGAAGTTTCGGCAACAAATGGCGACTCCTGATTAATTTCCCTCTCTTGATAATTAGGATGTTTTTTTCATCGATAATGCGGCAACACCAATCAAACTTTCCGGTAAGTCTGATTTGAACGTATCGAAAAAGATATATAAGTATACCTATTCGTCATAATTCCTGTTAATAATAGGTAGTCCTGTAGCTCAATCACAGATGATTGTCGAAGTGCTTAAAAACGTGCTAAGCATTTGAACGATCACAATGAACATACGTTCATATCACGGTCGCGTTGCCAAGCACCATAGATGAAAGGCATAACTTTGACAAATATTCGTTTTATTGCTTTCTCAATTGATTTAAAGCAAATAAATGGATGATAAATTGTGCACAAACAATTTAAACTCTATGAACTAAATTATTTTACTTTTACTTACAGTTTTGGCGTATTTTCCATATTTAAAGCGGTAATTGATAATCCCGATCGATAACTTTTAATGGATGTTCCAATGTGATCGCGAAAACGTTAAAACATCCATGGTGAGAAATCGTTATCACGTCGCTTATTAACACGTCGAATAGTCATCTGTGATTGAGCTACTGGAAAGAACAATATACTGTTTGTTCCTTACGAATTGAATAACAGAATATTTACATAAATTTATGTTCGTTGTTAGATTGATAATGTATTCATCATGGAACAATTCGGTATTTGACTAAGAATAAAATCATTAGGCTAATAATAATTTTTGGTAGGTATTTATATAAATTTTTCAAGAATTTATTTGTTAAAAAAGCAATACCGTCTTCAACAGAATACCTACCTACCGAGTCGGTTGATTAATTATTATCTACAAATTAATTATGCCTTCAAGTTTTTTCCGTTTTCATTATTTTTTAGTTTTATTTTATGCAAGTATCTACCCCTACTTACATAGATGCTAAAGTAGGATAATTAACAGGTAGGTAATTGTCATTAATTTATTTTTTCTCTATTTTATGAAATTTCTACTAAATCATATATATGCATATCTACTATTATATACTCAGTTATACGTTTCAAAACTATTTAAAAAAAAAAAAAATGATTGAACACTATTTATTTGATTTTATTGTTTTCTAACGAAATCGACAAGCATTGAATTCATAACAATTTTCTTTATCCGGCCGTAAACTCTAAGTTTTTTGTTTAATTTTTTCACGGGATTATGTAAATTATTTTGTATCTTGATAAACAAAATGTAATTTTACAAAAGTTTTTTAAGTAGTTAGGGCTGGACAAACTGTGAATGAATACCGTTATGTGTGTAATTTTGGACTTGAGGAGGAATTTGCAACAAAACCGCGCAATAAAGCCGAATATTGCCTGAAAAGAAGGTAGGTAACCTTTAAAAATACCGTCTTAAGTTCTTAGTGGTTTTTAAACTTTTTCATCTTACAACCCAAATTGAAATTTTAACTCAAAACTAAGCTGAAATCTGCTTTGCTCCAATCGCTTTCATTTTATCGTAATTTAATTATTTAAGCGATTTGTCTTTCGATGTTATTAAGATATGCTTAGAATAATTTTGGTTGGTCTTTCTGAGAAATTCGCTAAGTGAAAATTTGCGACTTTTCGCATGACAACCTACATTTGAAATTATT
>JAGVSP010005322.1:0-11311 GCA_022494985.1 Micrasema minimum
TGTGGTATTTCCAGCACTCGGTTTCTTCTTTGACTAGACCTATTTGAGCTTCTAGTAAAAAAGTTTTGGCGCAAAAATACATAATTTAAATTTTGCAATAAATATATACGTTTAATTTCCATTATATTGGCTTCCTGAAATAATTGGAGGAAGATATAATAAATGATCGACTACGTTTACGTTTGAACTTCCAACATTACCTTCAAACTAAACATCTACATAATAATAGGTAGATACGCAATTTGATTGTTATTACAGATTTAAGAAGGCTAATAGTTTTATAAATATTAATAAAATAACGAATTACAGTTCCGACAACAGCTCTATAAATACTATAGTGTACTACAATACAAGTACATTAGGATTACCTTATTAATGTTACTAGAGAAATAATAATAGTTATGAATTATTTATGTTTTTTGTTCAAGTTAACAAGACAAATTAGTAATTAATGCAACACAAAAGAAATGCCAATCCGATAATAATTCACAAAATAGGCCAGCAACAAAAATAATTAAAATGAACACTACATGATCCCACTAAAATTTCAAGCTTTTAATAATACGAACCTACAGTTTAAAAAGTTACGATGAAAACTTTTAAGCACTCCAGGTAGAATTAACAAACGGAGCTTAAAAAAGAGAATTAAAAAGCAGAGCAATAATAATTGTTGGAATAAGTGAATATAAATTATATCCATATGCAGGTATAAATAAATTAATTTAGTTAGGAGTTTTAAAAAATGCTCGAAGTAAAAGAGCATAAATTTATAAAATACCCTGATTTTCATATGCTACGGAGCGGAAGAGTGTTAAGGGGTTTGGTGCAGGGGTGGTGGTGGTGGAGGAGGGGGTGCAAGCTGTCAGCTGCAGGTGACCGCCCGCGCCGGCTGATTTACTCCAAAATCCAGTACCAGCTCCTCCGTAGGAATATGTATGTGACCTGGGAGAGACTAACCCCTTAGAAATAGTCATAGTTCAACATTTCAAATTTCAATACTTCCATCATAATATCGTCTATGTAAATGCAATACTGCTGAGAGCCACACAAACTAAAGTACATCGTCGATGCAAATTAAATATTGGCTATGTGACTTAGAGCACATTCTGAGGGAGACGATAGTAACTTTTATTTAAAAGAAAATACGAATAGTAAATTTTTATTACTTTTAATTGTTTTGTCTACTTGGTTTTCGTATAAAAAAACATGAATTATTTATCGATTTGATAATTGAGATCAAAATGTACTCAAAATCTTAACGATCACATATTTTTGATGATTTTAGTTGAGAGGCATAAGACGTTTTGATTGATACATTCAAATTATGAAATTGATAATTCAATGGTTCACGTCATACACACGTCACAACTGCAATATATAGTGCAATATATGTAGATACGTAGGTTAATGCAGTGCAAGTATGCATTTTTAAAGAAATCGCGTGTTATTAGTTTCTGAAAATTCTAAGAACGTACAGAACGGTTCGTAGAGGGACATGTCTGAAATACAATGTTCAACTTGAATTAACAAAGGTGTATCTTCTAGTCTTCAGGCAACGTTCGCTTTTAAAAATATATTTAGAGAAAACTTAAGGCGAAGGTTGTTGATCTTAAATGCGAAGCAGAAAACTTTATGTAGGTAATCTGTCAGAAACAGGAAAAAATGTAAGTTTTGGCTGAGGCTTTTAATTTACCGTTATTTTTATTAAAAGGGAAAAGCAAGACGAATGAACTTAAGGAAATATAATTTTTATCTATATATTTTTTGTACAGTTTTCGCTTTATACGGGACAGTTTGCAAACTTCACAAGAAACTGTACAGTTTTCTGTCCTGTATAAAGTGCGTCTAGCAGAAAATACAAGTATGTATGAGTAATATGCGCAAACGAACAGTAGACAATGTGATCAGTGTGTAAAAAAATGCATTATAGGAAATACTCCCCCGCCTCTTTGTTCCCGAATACAACAAACACACCCCTGTACCTTTTCTTGGCCAAGATATATTATAACCGTATCTTGGATTCGTCCTGAACCTGAAAAAAAACATTTGTCAAGGCTCCTTCATCCATTTCCCAGCGAGGCAACTTGCCCCAGCTAACTAAAGTGATTGATCTTAATATGTGCAGCGATGCGTTGCTACAAGTCACCTTCCGGGCTGGCCTTGTTGGGACATTTTTCATCACGTGTACTCTTGACAAGACGAATTTGTCCCGAAAATGGTTAAACAGGAAATGCCTACGGTTTTTTTACGCAACGCATTTGGGAAGCATTAGGTAATAATTTATATTTTGAAAATTAATTGTGCTAAAGGGCCCGTTTGATCATAAGTAATTTCGTTGTTTGCCTCTGTAATTGGGCCTCCTAGCCTGTTGAGGTGGCAAAATAAAAATTTAAATATATATTTTTTTTTTAAATAATCAAATCAAAATTATTTTAATTAACTTTTTCAATTTATATATTATGCGTGTACTTTAAATTAGGTATTAGAAAATACTTAAAAATCGTCTTTTTAGCTATTATTTCTCATCTAATGATCAAACAAAAAAGAGCCTAATGGTTTTTGGTTTTAAAATTTAAAATTGTATGAATACAATTTCCTTTTACTAGAACTAACATATGGGTATGGGTATAAAATATTGTATGATTTATTGAAGGGGCTGCCAACAAAGGTATGCCAATGTTTTTTAATTTTATTTATTTTTGTGTAGTAATTGTGTATTTCATTGATTTTATCTCAAGACTTATTTGAAAGGGTTTCCTTTAGCAAAATATCGTGAACGCAATTTACAAATTACCTTTTATTTACGCTCATTGAAGATTAAAAGTAAATATTTGAACTGAAACGACTTACAAGGGTATAACGGGGGTGAATCATGGTGTGGGAGAGCCTGCAGATGGTTGAAAAATGATTATTATTGCCAAATTGCCAGTGAGTAGATAACAATGGAACATAATACAAGGGTAGTACTACCCTACACGCAGAAAGGAAGGCAATGAATAAATCGAGTGATAACATGACTGTCATACTATATAGGTTTAGCAAACAAATAAAAGTGGTTAATAGAGTAATAAAACACTTAGTTCATTTAAGAATAATTGGTTAAATAATGCCTTTTTGTACAGTATAAAAAAGGAGTGTTAATTTATAAAAATGATATTTTCATAAATTTACAGAATATGAAGCAAAAATGAACACGTATTTTTACATTATCTATCAGAGAATGTTATTTGTCTTTGAGTCTTTCTTCCTAGGATCTTGTGACGTTTTATTGCAAGAATGAAGAGTATTATCAGCAGACAAATCTGAGATAGGCCAGAAACTTTAGGGTGAGAAATAATGAGAAAGACGTCGATATTCTCGTTTTCTTTGAGTCTCTTACACTCCCAATAATGTAGACGTACCCACTGAATACTTAAAATTTTTAACACAAGATCAGAATCAATTTACTTTTATTTTTTTATTTTACTTGGAAAACTGTATTTTATTTTACTTAAAAGACAGAACGGATTCACGTCAAAACCGAAGACGGTAGAAAATGCATTTTTCCTAATAGAACTATCAAGAAGAATATAAAAAGTTTTAGATAGGTAGGTACGTTTTCTTTGTTTCAACTGTCATAATGTTTTACGAATTCACTTGCTGAAGCTGTGTGACTCTCGCAACGCCTTTAGTACCGATTCCATAGCGAATGGTCGCCTTATCAATCGCAGGCATCTATCCGTCCTGCCGTGATTTATACGGCCACTTCCGTCTAGAGAAGCCCCCAGTAAGGCAATAATTTCCCTTCAGTAGTCCGTAAGTAACTGCCGGCTACGAACAGGGATAATCACAAGTGGAAGGGTATGGAGACTACTGTAAAAGTGTGTGAATATAAGCACACTACACTCAAATTTAAATTACAATTTTCAACATCAAAAATATTTTAATTTGTAATTAGGTGCATTCATAATAGTACCTACTAAATAGGTGTGTCTATTTCCTTCCTTTTTTCCTTCTTTCCTTATTTTCTTCCTTCCTTTCTCTCCCTTGGTACACCAAGTAAATCGTATCTTAAAATTTTATTACGTGTAGTTTTAAGAATAGGTGTCTAAGAAGAATATTAGGTGTGTGGTGGTTTGACTTTGTAAGGAGCACAGAAGCGAGGCAACGGACGCAGCAACCCTTGGTATCTGCTGTCATCCGGCGAAGGCGTTTCAGCTGGCTAGGCCATATTAGGCCATAGACAATTCGTCGGCAGTTCGCGTCAGAGCTGCGGGACGTGGACTTGACTTGGGAGAATACGCGGGAGCTGGCGGCCGATCGCTTGGCCTGGAGGCAGTTTGTGGATTCCATATGCTCCTTATAGTGAGCGGATATGGTATGATGGCTGGATAAAATCAGCATTACGTATGTAATGTATCAGTATCAGATATTTTGTCATTTAATTAATAACCTCAATTGGCTGATTGCAGAGTAACAGAGGGGAACTACACCATAAACACCTTGGAAAGAGAAAAATAAATACAGACATAGCCATAAAAACTAATTTTTTCTTATTGAAAAATCAGTGTTGCATTCAGAAATAACCCCTATTTTTTCAATACGCTATTTTAGAGGTTTCCATAAAAACACGATTTCGCCATAAATAAAATGTAAAAGAGTCAAATTTTCAAGAGCTCCTTTATTTAAACTTCATAATGAAATCACTGAAATAATGAAATAAATCGCCTTAATTGAATAATAGTATCGTAAGAGGAAAAATATCCGGCTAATGGAACTGGGAAATGTTTTACTTCAAATTGTTCCGTAAACGAAAAAATAATAGGGTTGACTTAAAAACGCGCTTAGCTTAAGTTCTTAATTAGAAAAGTTTTTTTTCACTATGGATTCAGTGAAAACTGCTCATTTCAAATGAGCGAATTTCCCGTAACAAAGCGCCGTCGTTTTAAGTCCTACTTACTTAGACCTTGGGTTAAGTGTTCACTTATGTTAAGTTGAGAGAAATTTCATGTATACTTACGTTAATAAATGAGAAAGCGCTTAACCTTGCATAAAGTTAAATTAATTGCTTATAATAATTATTAAGATAGGTTAGGTAAGAATGCTGTCTAAATAGAGACGTTTTTTTTGAGACTTGTAAAGAAGAAATACATTTTTATTACCTGTACTGGTACTAGTATCAACATTATAAAATTATGAACTATAAAGTTTTAACATTATTTTAAGTAGCTAGGACTGAACCCGGATTTTATTCTTGAAGATTATAGATTGTAATAGAATATCTCACATAAATGTACTTTAAATGTCTTTATATTATTATTATTTTATAATAATAGTGGCCTATTTTGCCACTGTTTAACAATCCCCAAGCCGGCTTTTCTATCGAACATTCCCCGTATATTAGGTATGTACTTTCAATGTTTAAGACTTCAAAGAGAATCAAATAATATTTTGTATAAACAGCACTAACGGCATCTGTCGATCAATTTGTAAAGTTATAACAATACAATATCAATGTTTTTTAATGATTATAAACCACAATAGAAAAGATTTTATATTTTATTATTTATTTTCCCAAATAAAGTACATTTTAGATTTCAAATACAATTCATTACTCAAATAAATATATAATTTAATATAATTAATACATTTAAAACATTTGGAAAAAATGCCCACAAAGACTTAGTTTTCTGAGCGTAGGCCATTCATTATTTATTAAACTATTTATTGACCGTATACCGTATACTTATAAACAATAAATTTTTGAAAATAAATAATCACTTATTTTTGAGAATATCAATAAAAAATATGAAATACGTATAAAAAACAAGAAAAGGAGAAATCAAGAAAACAATATATACACACATACTTGTATGTAAAAAAGTGACTAATACAAAAATAGCAAGAAAAACAGTATAGTTCCCCACCATTATAACAAAATATAATTTCAATTTTATCAGTAGGTATCATTAAATTTTCATGTTTTAAAAAAAATTATAAAATTTATTATTTAAAAAAAGTTTTAATATAGTAGTAGGTACGTTAAAATATAAAACCTTCTGCATTATATATTCCGTATTTTACACTTTCTATGTACCAGGGAGATTGCTTTCTTTCCCGCCATTTTGACTCCGTTCTTTGCAAAACTCATTGTGAGCACAAAAGCAGAAGGCTGAAGATTTCATTACTGGATTCTTTCAATTCTTCGCTCTTTCCTTTCACCGGCTCCACTTTAATTTGTCAAACTGTGAATGGGTTTCATCACGCATGCAATTAAGGTTATGTTCAACGAGGATCCCGAGACCCAAAAGGTCCTGACAAGAACCTGTCGCGAATGTACAATATGGATGAATTTATTTAATAGGAGTGAACGGTAATCAATATTTTTAGGTTTGCTGAAATCTTCGTTTAGAAATAATAATCTTTATTTTCTAACAAAGGAAATCTTACTAGAAAGAGGTGAAGATGCTATTCAAAATAATTATAATATTAACATCGACATCAAGACGTACGAGTATATAAAAGAATATTAGTTGCTGGTCTCTCTTTTGAATATCTTATGAAAAGTTGGTTGAGATAAATAGGCTGTCAAGCATTGATATAAATAACCATTTATTTACTGAGTTAAAGATGAAAAATAAATTTTATGCGGCAGGATTTTTTTTTGATACCTACAGGAATGTTTTATTTTATTGTCAGAAATACGCGCGTGTAAAAAAATTGCATAATCAATTATTTGCTAAATATGTTACAATGTTCAACTTATTTAATGGGGAATCGTAACTTTTAAACAAAAAAGTTACAAAACACGAAACAACGTAATTAAAATTCTTAAATATTCATTTCAAGAGTTTTTTCAACAGCCCCTATTCCGTCCATTCACTTCCCCCGCAAAAAGTTTCAGCAAATGGCGGATATATAGGGATATTTGGAGTGGCGAGAGGGCCAGTGACCGAAGGGGTTTAGGGACTCTCAGGCTCGGGGGTTCAGGGGCTCGTGAAATGAGGGGTCAGTGTCCACGGTCCACCATCTCACAGTTTGCGCAACTTATTATATCTGATTGGGCCCTTTAGAGCGCACTTTCTGTTTGTTTGTAAACGACTCGGGAACGACAAATCCGATTTACAAATTGCAATACACGTGACAAAAAATGTTGGCGTTTTTGTCAGCTACAACAGTATTGTACCTACAAATAAATTTATGATTATTTAATGTGTGTTTAGGATATTTTTATAACAGGGTTATTACGTCCGCTTATATTATATTGTCCGCCTCGTGGTATGGTAGTTAGCGAGTTGGGCTACCATGCATGAGGTCGCGGGTTCGATTCCCGACGTAGTTGACATGAAAAATAAATATATATTCGAAGTTCATTTTTCGTATAAAAATATTTCAGATTAGATACCTTCGACTAGTGCTGGTGTGTATGATTGACCATAATAAATGAATTCCTTCATGTAATAAATTGGTTTATCAATTACCAATCCAGAGCCTTATGGACCATTAGGTGTGGATAAGAGAAATTAGTAGAAGTTTGAAAAAACATAATTATTATCATCCAACATGGGATTCGATTTATTTCAAATTTACGTTTTGACGTGAAAAATAAACATGGATGGAGGCATTTCAACTCGAGTCCTGCAAGTTTCTTTAAAAATCAGTTTGGTTTTTTTGTCCCTGGATTCCTTAATTACGAGATGTGATACCATTAGAACATTAAAATGTATCACTTAATAGGAACAAAGTTAATTTATAAACACTAATTTTAGACTTACTAGGGTAAGTTATATTCTCAATAAGTTTTTGGTTTACACTTTCAAATTGCAGCTTTAAAAGCACTCAAAGCGCTTCGATAAATATTTTGAGTCGATAAACACGTGAACCACAAGATACAGGTAGTGCATAAAGCAAGCTTGACTAAAGTACCTACTTTAAAATTGATAGCGCAGTTAACATTTTTATCTCTTAATCAATATCTTTTAAGTGAAAATGGTAGATACCTCATTCAGTGTGGAGGATAAGATTATTTTCGTAAATTTGACATAATTTTCTTAGGTCATCATTATCATCATCATTCCATATCCGCTCCCCATGCGAAGCATATGGTTTCCACAAACTGTAGTCAGTCGTCAGTTTCCGCGACGTGCACCCTTCCACGTAAGGTACACAAAAAAAACTTTTTTTGGAAAGAAGAATTTTTTAATCTAATCGTAATGAAATATTAAAATGTTGATGAATAAAATTTAAAAAAATTGTTTAACAATGTTTTAAGTGTGTAAACGAATCCCTGTGGACAAACACTGGATTTCCGCTCCCTATGTAGGATATATGAATTCCACAAACTGCTTACAAACTAAGCTTTCTGCCGTCATGCGTCAGCTCCAGAGCGTCTTCTCAGGGCAGGTCCTCGTCCTGTAGATTTGACGTTACCTGCCTACGAATTATTAGCAGTAGACATCCAGAGCTGGCCATTTAATCTAGTCAATGGCGTCATACGCCGAGTAAACGCTTAGATATATCCAAATTCCTTAAAAAACGTTTCGTCTGTGGGATGATATGGGAGATAATAATTATTATTTATTTCACATCAAACGATGCATATTGCATAAAATAAATAAAACAATAACATAAAATAAGAAATAAAAAAGATTACAATAATATAAAAATAATAATATAAAATTGAAATTTTAAAATTAAAGTAGGAAGATAAAATTTATTTTATTTTCGTTTAAAAACGTTCGAATCACCCTGTTATGTTGGTTCCTGCAATACATCTTGGGGGTATGTGTTGTATAATAAAAAGCTCCCTCGTGCGGTCCGTGCGTTGGATGAACGTAATTCGATAAAGAAAGCTCTTGCACAACGCAGGCACGAGGTTTGGCTAAAGCTTAATGCAGCCCAAACGGTTCTACTACTCTACTACAAGGGAAATGCTTGTTTTATGACACCAAATTGTATTATCTCTCCTACATGTGCTCGCGAAAATTGAATAACAATTTTTACTGTTACGGTCAGATCCAATATTTTTATTAATATTCTTGTGCACTCTAGCAAATTATTTTTGCATAATTTACTTTAGAGACTACGATAAAGTAAAAACATTTCTTCTCATAATTACGTACCCACTCCAAATTTACGCTTTTATTTTTATTTTTTTACTAACATTGAACGCAGAAAAACATTATTATATGATAGTTAAAGGTTATGGTTAGTTAATATCATCTTAGAATTACCAATTTCCAGTTATTATACCTAGTTTTCTAACAATTTGCTAAACATGTAGTATAAAAACTGACTAGTTTGTACGAAATGTTGAGAATTTTAATTAATACTTTTGTTACGTCGAAGTTCCTTTTTTCCAGTTCATTTTCCATTGCATCGATGATAAATATACCCATTGATTATTCATAAATGGTTTAAGGATAAGTAAAATGACAAATAAATTAAACTTCGAAATATAAACAAAGGAATTAATTACAAAATAAGTTTAAAATCGAGGAGCACAGACGGTGTAAATGAATCCATTTAAACAGGGGTGGAATATTGAAAATTTTAATGATTCCAAGAAAACATCAGGCAACACGACATGAAAGGAAATTACGCTCGAACAAAATCGTCCTGGGGTCATGAAATAAGTTTTCCTCCCAAAGGAGTGTCCAGGGGTGGATTCATTAGGCCCTGGGCTGAGGGCACAAGGGTGAGAAATGAGGATTCATAATGCACCCCGAAGGGATCACGCTGTATCCTGTAGTGTGTGAGTGATTGATTTATTCTGCGGGTTTGGAGATTATTGAGTACGCACTTTTGATTGGATACTGCATACATATGAATTATAGCACCAATAAATAATATTTTGTTTGAGTTTTCTAAAACAGTTAGAAGTAAAAATAAATCTTTGTGATCCACGTAAAATCCATATGGAGAATAATGATAATTCTAATACATATATATTGATTCCATTTGCAATAATTGAAGAGCGTTTTCTTGATTGGTATGACATCCACCAAAGGGCAGTTTTCAATCAATGACATTTATTTTACAAAGGTAAGTTATTTTCTTCCGTTCCTTGGCATGTCTTTGTCCTAGGAAGATTTACAATTCTCAATTGGTTCTTTGCTGTTCTTTTCATAAAAATTCAAACTTGTTAGAGTGAAACAAAATGATTAAAATGTATTAGATGGTGGAAGATAGATATAGTAAATTCCTCCCGATGGACGTGTTTTTTTTCACTGCAAAATACAAATGAAACATATAATTTTGACAATTCTCTTTGAAATGTGTATGTAGCTTGACTAAACAAGTCTATGTTTTTAACACAAAAAAACTATGCGAAACTCCCTTATAATATAGGTTTATAGATCCATGGTAGTTTTTAATACACAAATTGTTACGCAATATTAAAAGCATAAATTGACATAACTACTACTACTTCTACTTTTCCTTCTACTGTTATAACATTAATTTAAGATGATCAGTATTACGCTTCAGAACCAGTCCAAGGTATCACACATGAAATAAAAATATGTAAATAAATATTTCATGTTGACCCCCTTTGGGAATCGAACCCCCGACTACATGCACGGTATCCAAATGCGCTACCACTATGCTACGAGGCGCACATCATACCATCATCCCTTAATCCCTCAAGCGCAAAAGCGAACAACATGAAATCCCGCATTAAGAGGTATTCATCGGTAGCAATTGCATACGAATTTCACCTACTTAAGGGAACGTTCATATTTATTACGTATACGTATGTGTAACATTGCTTTAATATGCATTCCCTTAGAAACTTCTGCTTTGCGTCCCGATATCACTGTTTACACAGGTTAGTGTTTAAAGCCAAGCTTACAGAATTTAAAGCAAACTCAATATAAGTTCTAATGAAGAAAGTAGGTTCTTTGTCCAAAGTTCGCAATTTAATAAATAATATATCATTTCTACCCCCTCAAGGCTCGGTGTAAACTATGCTAAACAAAGGAAATATTGCAGGGGGAAAAGCATAAAAAGCGCCATGCAAGAATAACTTTTCTGGATTAGCTTATAAATAATTAATTTTAATTTATAAAATATTATTTACCTGCATTTATCCACCCTACCTTAAAATAATAGGAAGACAACATTATTCTAAAAACTATTGCTTTGAAAACAGACGTACATTTTAAATACTTCTTACGATCTTAAACCATACGACCGGTTTACCTGAGCAGTTTTTTTAAAATCAATTTTCTAACATATTTTTATTGAATTGCAACCATCTTATATTTTGAATGGTATAAGGATCTTTCATAGGAGTCTTTTTCACATGAATATTTTATTCCGACTTCGTACA
>JAGVSP010005323.1:0-11721 GCA_022494985.1 Micrasema minimum
ATGTAAGTGATGTGTTAGACCAAAAATTAAGGTGTCGCAATTTGAATGCTTTTTTTGAAGGTACTCAAGATTTTGGTTTTTGAGTGCAGCTGTTTTCGCTCTGAGTTCTGATAGTGCGTAATTTAAGCGAACATACTCTACCACGCAACTCGCTGCAGCTTTCCCATACAAGCAATGATTTTTTCATACATTTTAGATGTCGACCAGTTGCTCGATCACAGATCAGTACCGATTCGGTAATAAGCGACGTGATAACGATTTCTTACCCATGGATGTTTAACGTTTTCGCGATCACAATGGAACACGCGTTAAAAGTTATCGATCGGGATTATTAAACGAGCGCATACTAGTCGCGAGCCATTTCCCGAGATATATCTTATTCGCACAAATCTTCATTCAATCTTTATTATAATTTAGTCGGTTTTCGGCAAGCCAAATATTGAGAAAAGCAGTCTAAAATAATAAAAAATCAGCCAAGCGCGATGATTTGACGTTTGACGTAAGGCCGCGTTATAGCTTGCATCGGCCCCGCTCGGCTCAGATCGGCTATGTTCGGCTATCGATACCACGGTATCGAACGAATGTCACTGTGATCGCTCAAATCGTTAGCAATAGCACGTGAATAGCACGCTTTTAACTACGTCGATAGTTATCTGTGCTTGAGCTACTCATGCGTGTTTGTATCGCCTTATTATTATTTATCTCCTTTAACAAATAAAGTATTAAAAAATAAGTCGACGCAAACACGCATCTGTTTGATATCTAAAATGTGTGAAAAAATCATTGCTCTAATGTTAAATTCCAGGGAGAAAATCGAGGAATACGTATGTATGGGGGTGGAGTATGCTCTTAACAGTTGATGAATTGATGTCACTGAGTAATAAAGTTGAGTAAAATGTGCTAGGAGTTCCCCAGGGACCACCCCCGAGAAGCAGAAGATCAACGTCCTGGGGTACGAGGCCCTACAGGCCCTGGGCTGGACTCCGGACAGGAAGAACGTCATCATCATCCACGGCTTCAACGGCACGGAGGGGAAGACTCCCATGTCCTTCATTGCAAATGGTAAGCAATTTTTTTTTATCTATTTTATAAAATATTTAAGGTTAGAAGTGTATACCCTGTTCATCCTAAGAATACGCGCATACTCCGCAAATTCCCCCTCTACTAGCTCTCAACATTCAAACCCAGGATACCAATAAAATTGAAATATTTGTAATAATAATTAAAAAAAATATTCAACAATCTTATGTGTTTGATAATGGTTTCCTCCTATAGTTAGGTAAACTCCTAAGGGGTGGCTTACACAAAGACCGTTACCGCTGGCTCAGGGGTCGGATTAATTTTATGACCTAAGTACACAAATATAAAATGTTTTTTTATGAAATTGCACGTAAAAAACCTAAGCTTTGCTAAATTAGTAAGTTCCGACTCGGCACTTAATATAATTTACAACTCCATTTGAATATAGGGACTGAATAAGTTAAGATATTTAGGCACACGACAAGACGGTCAGATAGATAGTGTAGACAGCTCCGCTAGCCGGTAGGGCTGCCGGGAGTGAGGGATCGTAGCGGGGGGAGAGGAATGCGCAGTAGGAACCAAATTTCGTCTCTCTCACAGGGTATTCTTATGATGGATCAACTATAGGTATTTGTACAAAATTGAGTTTATCGTTTCTGTGGCTTGTATACATCACTTTTTATCATCATTTTCCAGGCTTAAACTCTTAATCAAATAAGAAACCCACATAACTCGCTATAAACAATATTGTAACTCATGCTAACATCTCATCTACACGTTGATAAAACATTATATTACTTTACAGTTTTCTGTTCGTACTTTGCATTGTTTTGTTGGTCCTAAATTTTTGTACATAACTACCGGATTTATATAATCCGATTTAAAAATATAACACAGCTATTACTATTATTTTTTATTACTCATCTAAACTCGTCTTTATTACTCGTCTATTTTTTACCATTGAGTTTTAGTCAAACATTAAAAAGTATTGGCCATGGTTCTGTGTTTTTAGCTAACACTGTGGGCAGATGATAATTTTATTGTTAATTTAATTCCAGCATTTCTGTCTCGTGGCGACTACAATGTGTTCACGGTGGATTGGGCCCCCCTGACTGCGTTCCCCTGTTACCTGTCAGCACTGTCCAATACTAAGTAAGCTTCTTATATGATATACTTTAGTTTATTTCAATTTTAAAAAAATTGACCAATTTCACCGTCTAAAGACTCCAGCCTTTAGGCCAATACACGAAACGTGTGACATAGATGTCTAGTGATGACGTAGTGAGTGACGTAGTGGATAACTGGACACCTCAGACATGGTAGTATTTTTTAAGTATGGAATGTACTTATGTACTGTGCACTGAAGGGAAAAAGGGCTGCTAGTGGTCTTAAGATTTATTCACGTTAATATTCACCTATTTCTTAACACATACACCACACTCCACACACGTACCACAATACAACATATACACATAATAAACATTTCAAATACTCGTTTCCTCACTCTTGATGTCCTCAGAAATATATTTTGTACATTGTGTTGTGCACTTCATTGGTGCTATATTATACAGGGTGTAACAAAACTCGATGTACAAGCGGGAAACCAGTGAATCTACATCATATTGGGAGTCGATTTTGTAGAATTTAATTTTTTTTATTTTACCCTTAGTTTTCGAGAAAATTTTGACTGTGAAATAATTTTTTTTTTCGATTTTTTTTTTGCAAATTGTTATCAAATATCATGTATTTAGTCAATTTAATACTATCCACAAAGAAAATAAAATTGAAAAACGCGTTTTAATAAGAATTTGAGAGTGAATTGATGCTTAGAAATGCCAGCAATGTTGCTTAATCTGCCATACTACTTATGAAACCTTTTGTGAAAAAAAAAATTTTTTTTTTCAAGCTCAGATTTAAAAAGTTATATTACATAATCGTCTCCAAATACGATGTAGACTCACCAGTTTTCGGGTTGTACATCGAGTTTTGTTACACCCTGTTTATTAAATTGGCTTGAAATATTAAAGTCAATTTATTATACCTACATAGCTCTGTGTGCATAACATTAAAGAATATAAATAAATAAATAAATAATGGACGCTGATAAGCTACATCTATGAATAACAAAATGTATTTAAAATTGTACTTCAATTTAATAACAACTTTTCTGTAATTTAGATTGGTGGCTCAGTGCACGGCGCAGCTGTACGCGCGGCTCACGTTCGAGGGGGCCCTGGCCAAGAAGACCACGTGCGTGGGGCACTCCCTGGGGGCGCACATCTGCGGAATGGTCTCCAACCATCTGTCGGAGCCCCAACACAAGATAGTGGGTGAGTGCAACTACGTGTTAAAAGGACACAGCCTATTAAATAAATAACTTTTTTTCATGACACAAGCAGATAATTTATATAAACTAAATGCATTGCACTTAGTGTACCAAAGCAGTACTACAGCAGCCAACTCTGTGAACCATTGAGTGCGAAAAAGTAAGGGAAAGTATCGGCCGATTTATAATTTTAAGTAAAGTAGCGATAAGATTTTCATCTATTTATAAACTATCGGCCGATAGCAACTAATCATATGGCCACTCTTCCACGCGCGATAGGCAGAGACCGATCGTTTAATCGCGATAGCTTTCTCCTTCGTAGTATTGCAGCAATAATAACTTTTCTTGACAATATTGTTACATTCATTGCGACCGCTTAAAAGTCGTTTATTAACTGTAAATTTTGTTACAAGTATCATTACATTCAAAATGTCTTTCATGCACATACGCCGATATAATTCGGTAAGACTTTCACATGACCACTCATCAAGTTTCTACTTGAAATGCTTAGCAATTTTCTCATGGATGACAGAGAGTGTTCACATGTGAAGCGCGCGCTATTACACTGTATATTGGCAGATATGGATTCAAATACTTCTTTTAGCCGTTGGTCATCAAGTGGCCACGAATGAGTGACGATAGGTCAAACCCTGTAAACGCCGTTCTTTCATCACTCATTCCCTCCAACTTCTCGTCTCTGTTGAGATTCCAATTTGTAAACTGTAAAAAAAATTCGAGAGCCTACACAAATCCTTAATGTGAGGATTTTTAAACCATCGTAAAAGCCCTTTGTGTGCGCACTCATCACCAACCCGACTGTTTTGTTGATTCAGTGTGCGCGCTTGTCGATATCGCCCGATAGAAAGTCTCTAGTCTGCGGGGTACCTTAGTGTACGACAAAGTAGTGCCCTGTGAACCACATAGTGCGCGGAGACAGGGAAAGTAATAGTCGCATTTGCAACAGCAGTAGGTAAGATTTTCATCTATTTATCATCCTGTACCAACTAAACCACCATAAAATTATTAAAATTATCTACGAAAACTTGTTGCAAGTTTGTAATATATTTCATTATTCCTCCAAGCTTGTGTAAAAGGAACCCTCTCTACATTTTCAAGGTTCTCAAGGCTCGGAAGATTTGCAACATGTTGTAGTCAATGCTACTTGATTCCTCGAAGGCCAAACATGTGCCATTAATATGAAGTATATTACTCCAAGAAAGGGGGACGTTTGTATAAAATGACCTTTCTGGAGTTCATTGCTAGGGAAGGTCATTGAATGATTTAACCACATGGAAAATTTATCTTATTAAATCTTTATTCATTTTGATATCTCTTTATGAATCGGCTTTGTGGGGCGGAGTGATTAATTAATTAATTTCTTTATTTATATTTTAATATTGTGCACACAGTGCTATGTTTGGTACAATGAGCTAGTAATTTTCATTTTGAGGTAATATATACACAACATAACACCAATTATGTGGACAACGCAATGTACAAGACAAATTTCTGAAGACGTGAAGTGAGCAAACAATAGTTTACAAAGGGGTTATGTTATGTCATGTGTATGATGTGTTGTGGTATGTGTGTAGAGTGAGGTGTATTTGTTGGGAAATCTGAATATTTAAGCGCAGGAGACGATAAGTAAAGAGAAAAAAAATACTGTCGTATGGAAAAAAATGAAAAATGAAAAAAATTTGAAAAAAATTGGTATTGATTTTTCTCTAAGTTCTTAAATTCAAAGCTATAGAATGAAAGACTGAAAACATTTGATATCTGTGATTTTGGCGAGTGATTATTTCATAAAATTCGAATATCCATAGATACGAACATAAATAGAAGGCCGTTCGTTATAATATGAAAGACTTTGATTTGTTTTTATTTTTTATTCTGAAAAACTAATGTTACATAATACAATAAATATATATATATATATAATGGTAATTAAAAGGTTATTTCACAAAATATTTATAAATAATATTCCTGCTGCCTTTCTAATAAAGTAAAAACTGATATAAAATACTTACAATACTGTAAAAAGGGGTAATAATATTATACATTATACATGAATACAGGCGATCCTTAAATACTTCCTTGAGCTGCTCTTTAGTTTTGCAATTTAATGGTAATGGTTTTGACTTCCAAATATTCCTTCAACGCGTCTTCACCCCTGCAAAAATAAATTTCGGATTTCATATTTACAGTACAAAAACATCAACATTAAAATGAAATTGTTTCATAATCTGGAAAATACACATAAAAACTACATCAAATTAACATTATAATGTAGCTAAACTGCATAGCATGCAGTAAAATGTGTAAAAACGTTCCATTGTCAGTGTTTCTACAGAAACTAAATATTAATGATATGAAAATTTGAAATAAGCAAGGTCATATTTAATTTGAAATTTCACCATCCTTTTAGTATTCATAACTGTAAATTTAATATTAATTTACCAGCATTCAGCTTTGTAGTCTGTTCTGACTGATGTCACGATGAACGTAACTAATGTATCCTGCATCATCTTTTAGGGGGAAATCCTAATAAAAATAGTTTTGTCAGAAGCAAAATTGGATTTTTTTAAACTTACAGTTCTCTTCCCGAGCCAGACTGCTTGAATCCACCAAATGGAGCTTGGGGAACAACGTAATCGAAACAGTTTACCCTGAAATAAAAAAATAAAAAAAATATAAACCTGACCTGACCAGTTTTAGTCTAAAGTATTTCACACGCGTTGCAAAGCTGGGAAAAGATTCATCTTGGTAGGCCAGCCACAGGAAATTACTTAAATCTTAGCGATTTTCTCAATGGGGCAAGTGTCCCAAATGTAAGGCCGCGCCATTTTTTTTAAGATATGATAATCAAATACTAGGTGAAAATGGGGAATTTGTAATAACAGTTTCATCAGGTCATTTTAAACGCCTAGAGGAATACTTTAATTTTTTTATTTAATTGTCAGTCGCTGCATTTTTGGAGACGCTGTAGCGGTTTTACAAAGCCCGTGTCATTAGTTTGCCGCCAGTTTGCCGCCATGTCCTTCATAAAGCGTTGGAGGCATTGATTTATTAATACACTTAGATTTTAACTGAACCCAGAAAAATGAATGACACCAACTCCCAAAAAAAATGACTCCAACTCCGCCAAAACCTCCAACTCCGCCAGACGCGTATTCAGTATTTCTTTAACCGCTGGCCGAGTCGGACGTTCAGAAAACATTCCGAAATGCCTTCCTGTGTAGTGAAACCGTGTAAAAACCGTACGGATAAAAATAACAAAAAAGATGGTGTAACTTTCCACATGTAAGTGTTTTTTTTATATTTGTTTACATAGCCTGAAAAAATTATTATTCAAAGAAAGTTTTCTTCTTAAATAATAGCCAACAAGCCCGTCCACAAAGAAAAAAAAGTCATTTTAGATGCATGGTAAAATTCATGAACGCTCCTCGTAAGGAACGGGTTAGTATTGTATACTGTTACTGTAACCCTATACCTTTTTCGGTGTGTGGGAGGATGCTTGCTGGCAGTCGAAGGGCTCTGATAGGTCGACCCGTGTAAGTGTATTGAGGTGCGGAATCTTCGTGTCATTACTTTTTCTAAATAATTTACTCTGCAAGGCAGATCTAAGTGTATTATAAATCAATGGTTGGAGGTCTGTAGAAGGTCTGGTAAAAATCTTTATTCACGATTAAGTGGAACGTATAAAATATAATAGTCTCTTACCACATGGATCCAGCGTCCACCGATTTAGCGAAAGTGAGAGCAGTGTTGATGTTCTTGGTGACAATTCCTGCAGCCAAACCGTACCTCGAGGCGTTAGCTCTCTCAATCACTTCATCCAGAGTTGAAAAGCGAAGAATGGACTGTACTGGACCGAAAATCTGAAAGAAAGCAAAGAAATGTCATGAATAACGTATTTTCACAGTCCATAAGTACATAAATCAGTTTAGCAAAAACATAAATACATTTAATTTGAACATATAAAGTTGTTTAGGGAGATAAAAAGATAATTAAAACACTAAAAATTCGATTTGATGATGTTAAAAAATACTGTGTGAACGCTACTGAACGCAAATATGAATTTTTCTGCATCTGTTTTGATTCTTGCTGTAATTTTAGTTTTCTCTGCTCTTGCAAAGAACCTTACCTCTTCCTTGGCGATGGTCATATTATCTCTGACATTGGAGAAGACCGTTGGTTGTACAAAGTAACCCTCGTTTCCTACTCTGGCTCCTCCTGTTTCCAGATTGGCTCCTTCCTTTTTACCAGATTCAATGAACTTTAACACCTGTGTCATCATCCTCTCGTCAATCTGTAATACAAGTCAAAAACTTTATATTCAAGATATGGAAATTGTTGTACGTTTTCTGCAATACCTATTAGGAGCAAAAAAATACACAACTAACAAGCTCTAAAGTCGTGGCGTGTCTGAAGACTTATGGGATTTCGTATTCCCTTACCAAAAACTAAAATGCCATTTTGATTCAAGAAATTGAGATCATCAAATCATTTCGACGTGATAACGTCTAATAAATCTATGAACGCCAGCTGCACACACGAAAAAGCATGACTCATTGTCACGTTCCGCCTGAGCCGAGTGTGCAAGCAAGAGCGCGGAACAAGCGATAGAGAGGCACGATCGGCCTAAGCGTTTCGGTTTGTGACGCATCTATCTCTCTTCCACTCCATCGGCCGATGCGTCCGAGTAGAAGAGAGACAGCAGCAGCACACAAGCTACAAAGTGAAAGTGAAATTAACGAGTGCAAAAAAAAATTAATTTGTGGAAAAAATTGTAATTTTCAATGAACTCCTGCTTTGTATTATACACAATAATGATAATTCAGTAATAATAATTCAATTCAATTCATAAAAGTGTGCTATTTTTCATCAATGATTTCTTATGACGTTATCTCGTAAAATTACCGTCCGTAAACCGACTTTACAGACAACCAAAAGTTTTTTAATAAACTTCATGTTTTAGGGAAGTTCAAGATCATTTTCACAAACTAATAAAATACGTTGAGTCGCAATATTATAACAACCTTTTTGTTTTGAGCTTTTCTTTTGTTTAAGCGATGTAGTAATTTTATTCTAGGTTAATATCGTATTTCGTCCGGTTGTTTTGGTAACTGATATCTTCGATAAGAATTTAGTTATATCCTGACTTAGTTTGATTATTTACCTGTGGTCCTTGCTCAGTACCATCCTTGAATGGGTCTCCAACTTTCCTCTGAGAAGCTTTGGCTGTTGCTTTTTTGACAAAAGCGTCGTAGATTTTATCTTGCACATAAGTGCGGGAACCAGCGCAACAGTTTTGACCATGGTTGGCGAAAATGGCATTGAAGGCAATCTCCACAGCTTCATCAACTGTAAAGGAATGAGATAAAGGGAATTAAACTTTAGGATTCATAAAATAAATACGATAAACAATAAAAAAGTAACGATGATTCGATAGTTACCATCAGCATCATCAAAAATCACAATGGGGCTTTTCCCTCCAAGTTCCAACGATACTTTTTTAAGGTTAGATTTAGCAGCTGCCTGCATTACTTTGCTTCCAACCTGTAGAAGTATAAAACCAACAGATATTTTTTTTATCATAAACGAAGGTCAATACAAAAGGACCCTAAATTGATAAGGGGCAAAAGACTTTTTATTTATTATAATAATAATATTATTTGCACTGTGTACGGTTTTCATTTTTTTTGTTTATTCTTGATTAAAAGAGGAAGAATAACATTTATATTTAAGAATAAATTATACAATAACAAGTTCTACGCCTACGTCATGTTATGTATGGCATGCTATTTATTCTCGTAAATTAACTTTATTGTAATCTTGTACATGTGACATGGCACGACTTAGTGCATTTGAAAATACCGGCAAATATTTTGAAAAAATCAAATGGAATTTGGAAAATGTAAAAAAAAACGAAAAACTTCGCCAAAACTACAGAATGTAATTTAATTCATTAATCAATTGATTGGGATGAGGGCTGTAGCAGCTATCAAGAAAAAAAAAGGCTGGCAGGTGATAGAAACGAGTGGACAGATCAAACGATCAGACCGATCATAGAATTGTGACTTAAAAGAAAAAGTATGAAAACCGAGAGACTGTGGAAAAAGTCATTTACGTCATAAATTATTATCACTGATTATTATTTGGTTACAATTTACCGCTGTGGATCCAGTGAAAGCGATTTTATCAACATCCATATGCTCAGCAATGGCCGCTCCAGCTGTGGGGCCATTTCCAGGGAGAACATTAATCACTCCAGCAGGAAAACCAGCTTCCTTGGAGAGGGCTGCCATGTACAGAGCCGTTAGGGGGGTCTGGTCAGCTGGCTTCAGAATCAAAGTACATCCTGGAAACCATAAATAACCGGTTGTGAGAATTTTAAAACTCACGGATTATAGATATGAAAAGAGATAGAAAGATAGACAGAATCCTTGAAGAGAGCAGCCATGTAGAGAGCAGTAAAGGCATTTGATCAGCTAGGTCAGAATCAAAGTGCATCCTGGAAGCCATGAACGTATCAGTATATCTGGATGAAAGAACTTTTGAACTCAGAGATTATAAAGATTTATATCTATATTCAGGATCAAAGTGTAGCCTGGAAACCGAGATCCAATCAAAAACTGGTTACAAGAACTTTTGACTCGAGTGATACATTCGTGTAAATTATGGATTAGTCATATTTATTCTATTTTATTTACCTGCAGCAAGAGCTGGTCCCCACTTCCACACCAACATGAGAATGGGATAATTCCAGGGTATCAGTTGACCACAAACTCCAACTGGCTCCTTTCTTGTCATGCAGATCACATTGCCATCTGAAAATCATAAAAAAAAATTGAAACTGGATTTACTCTGCTATTGAAATAATAATTGGCATGGTAAAGATATGAGATTCAACAACAGATTTTCGTGGTTATTATACAACATTTGAATCATCGAAATATTGAAGTTAAGGGGAAACGATCCGAAACGATCCGAAACAGGGTTAGGCGTTTTGGGTTTTAAATGTGTAATTACCTATATTTCTATGATAAAAAAATGTTTTTTGCTACTCAACATAATGATGTTTCCTGTGATTAAAAACCTTTCTCTTAAATACTATAATTACGTCACAAAAAATTCGCGAATTTTATGAAAACCTCTCGAATAGCGTTGTGGCGTTTGAGCCGGCGTTTCTTTATTAGTGACACCTCATTTCTAAAAGAATACCAGTTTATTAAAAATATAATTATTTCATCCTGTAATCAAAAAATAATGGCAAAAAACAATCAAGTTTTTCCGCAATACGTTTTCAAACAGACGCTATTTTTTTTGAAGATTTTTTCATACAAATTACTATTGTAAGATTTTGTTCGAATCAGTCGCCGATTCAAAATTCAAAAGTCATTCGCCATTCGGCTTTCGGACGGGATGGTCACGTCCGTTGGTCCTAAAATTCAAAATGCGTATACGTACACAAACACCAGTGGTTTCAACCATTGGTGATAAAATCAAGTATTTTTATGTTATATTTTATTTGATAGAAAACAACAAAATTTAATGTTTTTTATATTATTCTGTGTCAGTTTTTTCCTTCTTCCAGCTACAAGAATCTTTATATGCTATTACTACTTTCCCTTATCCGTACCCAACGGTACAGCAAGTACAGTGTATATTGACCATTTTATTACATGGAGAAGTGTTCTTTATTGAGAAAATAAAATATAACATTAGAAAATAAAAAATAATGCCGTCCCGATAAACCGCAATTTTGCCGTTTGTCATCGGGAGCCATGAAGGTAGGATAATCAATCTTACGCTTCAGTACCAGTCCAAGGTATCGCACATGAAAAATATTAATATGAAAATAACATGTAAATAAATATTTCATCTTGACGGGAAACGAACCCGCGACCTCATGCACGGTAGCCAAATGCGCTACCACTATGTTACGAGGCGGACATAGGGAGCACAATTTCCGAAATATATATATTCTATTTGTAGAATGCCGAATTACTTTTCATTTTTTCTTTAAATTTTATAATTATCATCACCATTACATAATTTCTTCCCATGTAGAGCATTTGGATTTTTTTAAATTCCGAAATGGCGGGCGCACCTTTTTTCATAAAATAATGTTGGGTATCGTTTTAAGGGTCCTGATTTCGAATCTTGCGTTTATTTTTTATTCCAAGATGGCGGATGTAACTTTTTTTTCATAAAATGATGTGGGGTATCGTTTAAAGAGTTTCAAAGGGCCCTGATTACGAATCTAGCGTTTATTTTAAAATCCAAGATGGCGGACGCCACTTTTCTAAAAAAAATGATGTCGCGTATCGTTTAAAGGGTTTTCCGGGGCCCTGATTTCGAATCTAGCGTTT
>JAGVSP010005324.1:0-10806 GCA_022494985.1 Micrasema minimum
TACCACCCCAGTAAGTAGACAAAAACTTCCGCAATGATTTAATTAATATTATATAATTTTTAAATAAATTACTCAGTACTACGAAAGAAATTTTTGTTAGAAGGTATTCAGAATTCTCAACAAATCTACGTATAACGCAAAATTAAGTTTGAATATAATACAATCGATCACTATATAGTAGTTGACAATAAAAGCTATAGATAATTATTGTAGGTATAATGTATGTATATTATTGTATTCATTTTATATTAAAATATACGAATTCTTTAAATAATCTGATAAATCTTTATTTTTAAAACTATTGTAATTTACAAATCCTTAGAATAACTCCGAATATTTGAGAGTAGGCATGCAGCATAATAAAATCTTTAACTAAATGGTTGAAATAATTAACGACCTCGCGGCTTTCATGAAGTGCGCCTTATTAGTTTTAGTAGGCAATTTGTCTAACATCTCAAGGAGCTTTCAGGAGGACTGAAATATTCATTCATACTCGGGGAAAATATTATCTACGTTTTTCTTATTGATATGAAAATGATTTTTTTAATTAATTAAAAAATTTAAATATATAAAAAAACATTAATAAAAATCAACGACGTACCCATACTTTTGAAAGCTGAATGTTATGACTGGATTTAATTTTGGATTTAAACTCTACAAATGGACGTTTATTGAGCATTGTTATAATAAAGGGATAACTTATCTCAAATCAGAGCCAAAAAATATACAACAATTTTTTTTTCCTTTTCTGTAAGAACGCTAACTCATATTGATGATTTTTCTCAAGAAAGAAAGATAAATGTTTTGGGTTAATAAAAATGTCGTAATATTCATGAAATATGGCAAATTTAATTAGCCAGTAGGCCAACGACGACAGCATTACCCTATTTTATCTAAAATGTTTGAAATTCAGTCTAAATGAAAATAATTTTGTTACGGGGTAATATTTTTGACTTATTCGTCAGATAATCCAGAGACGAGTGAATTATTTCGGATACGGAATCAATAATAACACCGCGATAGTGAAATTAATAATGATCCGAGCAGACATTAGGTAGGGGCGACGTCAGGGTAGTTATCAAATGCGAAACGTTTTTGAAAATTCACGCGCATAAATGACATAAGTGCCACGCACTCTTGTGGCGCTTACGTGCGGTGGCTTGTAGATTCCGCGATACGATGTGTTTTGAGTCCTGTGTTTTATGTCCGCCGTACCCAGCTTCCCTAGGGGCGGGGGTGTGTGGTGAGGGGTGGGGTGGGGGCTCGCGGCGGGGGTAGGCCCGCCCTGGCCGGCGTCTAGCGGCAGTAGACATTCGGGCGGCGGCCGCGCACCACGCCGCTCCTCTTCCCCATCCATTTGGACGCCATTTTCACTGAATGCGGCCCCCGCGCGCCTCACGTGACAGTACTTCACGTGCATCCTGGACTGAAGTACACCAGCTTGCCCCACACCTAACGGTTGCGTTGACGCGGCACTTTCCACAGTAAAGAAACTCAACATTTTTATCGGCTGGATCATCCTATTCTAAAAAAGCGGCCACCAACCTTACACACTCCAGTTTCGTTTTCCTTAAAAACCATTATTACCAAAACCAAATAAACACCCATAAATTACTAACTGCACACATTTTCAAAATAAATGTACATACATTTTTTTACCCCTTTTATTTTCTTGGGTTTTCAAATCTTCTGTCCAATTTAAAATGCACCAATGAACCACAACTTTCCTTTCCTTTCCCAGTAGTCCGAAACGTAGAATGTGGTGATTTATATCGGGAGTGAAAAGTTTTAGCAAAATCAGTACTTGTTCATTAACAAAAGTTTTTGAATTTCTGTGAATATTAACTTTTCTCATGAAATCAAGTGACATGGATTGAGAATTTTACAATTTAATTTTTTCAAATGAAAGCTCATTGTAATGTCACTTTATTTTATGAATTTATCAGTTGAAATATTAATTAATAGTTCTAAAAGATTATTGTTAATTCTAAAGCATAATTAATCAATAATATCTAATATGAAAGTAATTTATACTGCCCTTGGAACTTGGATTGTTACATGCTATGGACTGCATTCATATTTTTTTTACATATTTAATTCATTAAACTTGTTGTAATTCTTTTTAAACTGCAATTAAATTCAATGTTTGAAGGGCGAAATCGATTTTCACGGATTTCCAGGAGAAATTTTCCGTGAGATGTGTTTCCGTCGGAAGAAGGCGTAACCATATTCTTTCATTCTACATACACCTACCCCTGTATATAATATGTACATTGTACGTACCTATGTCGTATAAGCTCGATACTGAATAGGTATATAAAACATAAAAACTATACCATACCCCATACCTATCGTATCCAGTAATAACTTTCGTGCCATGGTACTATTAGATTTGACTTTTACCGACTTCGCCGGTAATTGTCGTGGAGACAATACATTTCTTTGAAATGGCAAACAACAGTATATTTTTAATTTATTTAACAGCAGTTTTCTGTGTTAACTGCGATCAACAATTTATTGCATTTTTTTTATTTACAAACTCTTTCCAGTAATTTTAGGAAAAATATATATACAGAGGTAGAAAACATAAAATGGCAATCTTTTTTATATTATTATATGTAATTAAAGCTTCGTAATATAAAGCACTCAAAATTTTAATTATTTGATATTAATTATGCCAAGCTACCGATTTCTCTTACAGTACATTGACGCTATTCAGGGGTGCAATTCCAACAAAAGTACAAATAATTTGAATTACGCGTAGACTATGGGTTTAATTCAAATACGATATTCATACGGGTTTCTCTCCATAGTTTAGTGATAATTAACCCCATTGTATTACATAACCCGAGGTAGTTATCTTTTTATACAGAAACACGAACGTATTAATAAACTTTTATCCTCGAGATATCAAAAGTTACTGTAGAAATCGCAATTTTAATTTTGACCTATCTAGGTGTGTGCTTATCTTACAGAAATGGGCGTGTCATAAATATCAAACAGGTACCTCACACCTACCTAAGAATACCCATATACCATATTTTGCAAAACGGTTTAAAGTTACGTAATAAACTGATGATTCTAAAATGTGGCTACGCTTGACTTATTAGAAATTATAGAACCTTCAAAAAATAAGAAGGTATTTAGGAAATGGGGTTTCGTATTGTCAATTTAATTGATTGAGTTGAACTTATGATATTTTAACAATCTAACTAGTTTACTTTTACATCTAGTGGCCATGTAACAAAGTTTAAGGCAATTAAAATTAAAAGAATACTTACCCAAAAGTATTGATTGTGTAATACGTTATTATAATCCGTTTGATGTTCTAAACCCGACGGAGTTAGGTGCATTATTTGTTACATCGTACTTAGCTCTTATCGCAACCTCTCCATATGAATGTATTGCCTTATCAGTATCAAGTAATTATTTGTAACGTTTTGCGTATCGATTTTAACATCTACATAACGAAACCATTGTGATAACAGGATTTCGCAATTCTACGATACAATGCCACGCTACAACAAAGCTATGGACAAAATGTTTTGGCGAAAAAGTGTCGTAGCACAACTTGCAATAATACTTTTAGATGCCGAAGATGATGATATCTTTTATAGCCAAAAACATACAATTAATTCCCCCGTTGTGTGTTCTTGCCCAGATAAATTATACAATTTATGTACCAAATGTTATTTGTAAAATATTTATTAATCATTCACCAATACGCCGGTTAATTATTAATGAATAAAAACTCGTACAAGGTACAATGAAAACTTAAAGAATAAACGTATATGGGTACATAATTTAATAACTATGATAAAAATAAAATGAAACGTTCACTGCATAAGACCAATTCAACCAAATTCACTTGGATTACTTAATTTATATTTGTCCATAACTCACTAACTAACTAACCATCACGCAGAGATGATAGAACGCCACACCACTCTGTCGTGGCATACTTCTCTTGCTTTCCTCACATTCATACATCTTCTCATGCACGCACGTCGATTATTCCGACTTCTGACATGCCCACTTTCAAGCGCTTGTTTTACTTGATCATGCCATGTCTTTCTCGGCCTTCCTCGACTTCTAGATACTGGCACAGTCGCATCATTATTTTTTTTAGCCGTTCTTTCATCATCCATTCGCTCTACATGACCGAACTAACGTAAAAGACCTTTCTTAATTTTGTCGATAATGCTTATCTCAGCCTTGCATTCTGCTCTAATTTCAACATTAGTGCACCTATCATACATAGTTTTACCACACATTTGCCTGAGAGATCGCATTTCGACTGCATTCAATCTACTTTCATCCTTATTTTTACAACTCCATGCTTCGCTTCCATACATAATTATGCACTGCCAATTTAGCCTCTTTTGATAAGCACTTATTAGGTACTACCGATATATATATTTTATACTACTACTATAGTATTTGTCCATTATTAGTAATATAAGTTGTCATTAAAATTAGGGCTTTCAATTTTGTTTTACAACTTCGACGCGTGTTTCGCCGTAATAAAGCGTAATTAATGGAACTATATTATCCAAATATAGTAATATCCTGTCGCACAGTAAGCCAACGTGGCTAGAACAATATTGTCACGTGCATGTTGGAGTACAACCCAACACTTAAGCGAGTAAATACGCTGTACTGTGTGTGTATAGTTTTACTGTTTTATGAACAATATTCAACGGTATCGATCTATTCTAGGAAGTCTGAATTAGGGAGAATATTTCAACAAACGAACACATCACGTGAACTAAATCACTAAAGAAAGTAAAACCCTTACATGAGTTTTTACTATTAGGTACTTAATTTTTATTATTAGGCACTTAATCAATTATATGTACACACTTAATAAATAATAATAATAAATATGTCCATCTTAGACACCCCTTTTATTTAATTTTATGGTCAGTAACGGTTTTACAAAATTTTAATTAAGATAACATTACAAATAAGAAAATAAAAATCTTCATCCTACATAATGTGCATGGCATCACATGATTTTTGTCCCAGTCGATTATAAAGTGTGATTTATGTGTAACAAATTAATCTAGCACGACGATTACAAAATTGAATAAATGGAAATGGAATCCCTTTTTCTTCAGAAAATTTAAAGACAAAATTTTTCCCTTTTGTAAAATCGTGAGGAGTTTCTCTTTAAAAATTTTTATGAGATTGGGTTTTGATTTTTAAAATTTATTATGTAATATTAGGTTTTGGGGAATAATTTTAGGTTATCTTAGGTAATGTTCGGGAAATTTTCAGTAAAAATATTTTAATAACTAGAAAGAAACGAATCAAAAGTTGAACTAATAAAAAAATCGATAAGTCTTTAATTTGGGATAGATTTGAATCCTTCAAAAAATTTCGATTTTTATTTAGTTAAAATGTGTTCGTTTTTTATTCAACTGTAATCTTCGAAGAGAATTTCAGGAAGTGACATTCCCCTACTTGATAATTAAACCGTGCTGAGACGGTATTTAACCATACTTTTACTCACTCGTCAAAAAAATAGAATCCCCATTCAAAGCACCCTTTTCCTTTTTCGTGTTTGGGCCCTAGGGCGGGGTTTTTTTAAGAGGTTTGGAATTTGAAAATAAGAGGTGTATAAACTAACCCTGGGAAAGGTATTGTTTAAAAATTAAGGAAAACGCCCCCGCTCTAGGAATTCTTTTTCAAAGCAAATTTTTCATTTGTAATGATGATTTTCTTATTGCAATTTCGAAATGATCATGTCTATCCGTATTTTAAAGAATCTTCATTTTAAAATTAAAGTTTGGTGTCAATTTTAAATTGGTTAACCCATTTTGTGCAGATACAAATAGAAAACCTTGTGGAGTTCTTTAAAAAAAGTTTACGGGTTTTCCTCCTTCAGTAAATGGGATTGGAGTTGTCATAACCAGGGGGGGGGGGACGGGGTGAATTTTCATAAGAAAACCCAACCCCTTTTTATAACACCCAATTTTGTATTATACAACACACGGTTTTCGATTTCCCATAAAATTTTTTCACTGCCAAACGGGGTAAAATCTTTTTTAAAAAAACTAAGATAAAAAAATTTTTGAATTGGTAAAATTGGTTTGTTTTTTTTGTTTTTTTTTTTGCATTCAAAAAAAATTTTGTTTTTAGGGTATTCTAAAAATGGCTTGTGGTGAGACGCGGTTTGATTAAATTTTCCTGGGTTCGAATCCCACTTCACCCCAACTTTTCCTTTTTTTGACAAGCTATTTCCGACAAATTCGAAAGCGCTGTAAATTGAAAAAATTTGATCGTATTGGTTTTTTAAAAAAACAAATAATTTAAACCAGGAACCAAATCTAGAATCTCTTTTCCTTTTTTTCCAATTCCTTTGGGCCAATTCCCCCAAGTTAAAAAAAATTAACTAATAATCGCCCCCTTTTTCCCGAAGGGGTGGGGGGGAAAATAATCACACCCCTCGTCCTGCACATATTTTTTACTTCTTTCACGTTAATACATCTTTTTTTATTTTTTTATTTATTTTTTTTTAAAACCCCTCAAAAGGCCCCGGAGGCCCAAAAATTTTTGTGTTCTCACCGGGAATCGACTAACAGCGGAACCTCCCTATCGTGAGTCCAGCGTCTTAGCCATTGCGCTAAGGATCTTCACAGTAAAATATGAAATATTTTCAAAACCATATGAAAAATGAAATATTTTTTATTTAATTCTCACTTTATACCGAACCGAAAACTGTACAGTCTGTCAAAGACAATCTTAATATGTTTATTTTTGTAGGTTATTTTCGTATGTTTGCACACTGGAAATTGTTAATTTAGCTAATAATGTAAATATGTTTTTTACATTTTTAAATGCATTCAATATATTTTATTTTATTTTTTATTTTTAATTTATTTTTATTTGTACAAAACTTTGCACTCCCAATTAAGTTACAAAAACTCATTCTGGGACAGATATTTAGAAAAAGAAAGACTAAATATTTACAATACTTCAGATTACAGAGTTACCAATGCTAAATCTAAAAAATACAATAATCACAAAAGGAACAAAGGAATTTTTAGTGCTTTGTTTTGGGATTTCGCCGTCTTTTGATTTTGAATTTCGTTGGTAGTTTTATTGAATTGAGTGCGGGCAATATATAAATAAACGATTACTAAAAAAAACAGAAAAACTGTCAGGTCAGCCAAACGTTGCGCCGATCATACAGTATTCAATACAATTTTCGCTTTATGCGGGACTGTTTGCATACTACACAAGAAACTGTAGAGTTTAGTGCTCAAGTTCAGACAAGTTTTGTTTATTAGATTGATACTGAAATGTAATTATATATAATGACACTTTGTCGTTTAATTTAAGTAACGGTAAATTGAAAATAAATAATTTAAACATTATTATTAAACCTAGTCTTTTGTGGTTTCGTGTAGTATTTCAGTAGAGTGATTGAGTTTCACTGGGTGAACTATAATCTTCTAAAAGACATGTTTTATTCAAGGCAATTACTGCCGTGTCAGTGGGTATTATCGATTAGTCAATACACAATTTACTACGGAAATCAAAACAGAATGTTACATGGAACTCGGAAGAGGAGCTTTGAAGGATATTCAAGGTATTTAATAAAGGTCGATACATTTGTAGTTTATTATTCCCACTTACAACGGGATAGAAAACTGTACAGTTTCTTTGTGCAACTTGAAAACTGTCCCGCATAAAGCGAAAACTGTATAGAATATTGAATGGTTGCCGGTCAGCGTGATGTTTGGCTGATCAGTTGCTCAATCACAGATAACTATAGACGTAATTAAAACCGTGCTAACCACGTGCTAGCCCTAACGATTTGATCGATCACAGGGACATTCGTTCGATACCGTGGTATCGATTGCCGAGCATAGCCGATCTGAGCCGAGCGGGGCCGATGCACGCGATATCGCGGCCTTATGTCAAACGTTAAATCAACGCGCTTGTCGGATTTGTTATTATGTCGACTGCTTTTCTCAAAATTTGGCTTGCCGAAAACCGGCTAAATTATAATAAAGATTGAATGAATATATGTGCGAATAAGATATATCTCGGGAAATGGCTCGCGACTAGTATGCGCTCGTTTAATAATCCCGATTGATAACTTTTAACGCGTGTTCCATTGTGATCGCGAAAACGTTAAACATCCATGGGTAAGAAATCGTTATCACGTCGCTTATTACCGAGTCGCTAGTGATCTGTGATCGAGCAACTGATAGTTAAATGTTTCTTTATGTAAACTTTTAAGTTGATATTGGTATATTGAATGCTTTTAAAAACGTTAAAAACAAATAACATAAACAACATGTGTCCAAATACTTGTAGACAAAAACTATATTTCCCCCATTACTGTATATATACAAGTTCTGATAATTGGCAGATATGGATATCTAATACAAAGTGAAATGGGGAATGCTGTAATACATCATGTGGCCACTTAACCCAGACAAAGACAGGTCATAAGCCCTGTAAACGCCTAGATATCCATATTCCCTTCCAAACTTCTCGTCTCTGTTGAGATGTCAAATTGTAACAAATAACATGTTTACATTAGTAGCTATACAAACAATATCCTGTGTGCAAACATACGATAATAACTTACGATAGCGCTAAAAAAACATATTTAGCGTTTCTTTTGACATACCGTACAGTTTTCTGAACAAGATACTGCACAGTTTTCGGGCCCGTATAAAGTGCGCTTTATAAAAAAATTACCAAGCAATCTTGGTTCGCAGATTTATATCATGTTAATGGATAGGTGAAAACTTGCTATTTTCATTAAGTTTGGATTTCGATTCAATAAAAATCTAAATCCAATTGGGTTCTTCCCGATTTTTTATTTTTTTATTAAAAAAATGATTGAAAAATTACAATATCAAGGGAATTTTTTAAATTTTTTCACGATGTCATATGATTTTTTTAGCGCGGTTTGAAATAGCGCTTTTTCAAATCGCTCGCAAAATCCTCCATTTAGCGCGCATGCGGTGTGACGTCACAGCAATATAGGCGTCTCACTACGGAATGAATTTCACGCCTTCCACGGTGGACGGGTATGACGTCATTAGCCCAATAACGGGCGTTAAAAGTCACTCGTAATTTCGTGTTTTTAAAACATAAATTTATAAATGAAAACAAAATTTTTGATCGTTGGGTTTTATATCGTTGGAATTTTAAAAATATACTTTAAATATTTATAGCGTTTTCAAGGATATTCATGTTATCGGGAAGAACCCTTACATCAAAAGATTGTCTCGCATTTATGTAATAAAAATGATCATATCCACACGTGCCCTATGCACCATTAGGTGCGGATACGGGAGAGTAGGAATAGTTGTAGCACCAAATTTGCATATATTTCGCGTATTAATTGACCGATCGACTAGCAAATAACATCTATGGTTTTGTGCCCATTTGTTTAATTTTACTGAATTTACAGGGATAAAAAAGGCTATAATTATATTTGTCTATGGATAATTTATAGTACAGGTATAACAATACTAAAAAACTCTTTCCGCATTCAAATTTACTGGAGTTTTCAATCAATTCATTGTTTTGCCTATGAATTGCCATAGAGCTGCTCACGATCTACGATTATTTGATTCGCCGAAACCGTTTTGGCTGCGCTTTGATATTGCATTTTATTCAATTTATGATTGGGGGACCAGATTATATGCAGCTGTCAGATAGTGTCAAGGTGCAACTTTGTGGAATTATCAAACTTTATATAAAATGTGCAGCCGGCATTTTGATATGATATTTGGTTCTGCTTATAAACGACTGTCGACCCCTCTTATTTAATAATATTAATAGAACGAGTGGACCTTTTTCCTTCAAACCTATCGAACATTTCATGTTTTGTTATATTTATTAAAGTTCTTCTTGCTTACATAGATAGAAACGTTTTTAGACGGATTATTCTGATAATGTCAGTAAAGAGACGATACCGTTAATTGGTCAGAAAAGTTTAGATATTAAAGCTTATTACTTAAGCTATTACCATTAATAGGAACTTTTACTTTCTAAAAATAACACCCTAACTTCAGGGTTTATTGTAAATAGGAAGTTTCTGCGTAATCGTATACCCGAATACTTTTTTTTTGACAATCTATCACCAGTTTTCGATGTTCCAATAATTATTTTCTCAGTTTTTAATAATTACGTTTTAAGCGAAAATAAAATCAGAGAACAAATAAATTTATGAAAAAAATTGTGTTAAAAGCTTTTCTCAATAAGGCGAAGTGTGTTTCATGAGTTGAGGTTAGTTCAAAGATACAAATATTTAGATTTCAAAAAAAAAGTTTGTTGGTTTAATAAAGTTATTGAATTGAATTGAAAACAAACCGTTGCTAACATGTTTAAATATATCCAGTATACGTAAATTACACCACTATGAATAAATCTCATGTAGATAAAAATATGTTGTAATGTTTTAGACATTATTGCATCTGTCAAACAGCTGTGTAACGCAAATACGTAGCAACATAAGGACCCATTAAATTAGAGCATTCACCCCTGGAAATACATAATTAAAAAAGTAAATTAGCATTTCTAAAATGAACCCCCTATTTAGTTTGTATCGGCTTTATCTTGACCCCGTTTGATGAATTCACGCAACAAAGGGGACGTGTGGGGAGTTCAAGGTAAACCTGCTGGTTCGTATTAAGCACGCTGGAATGCCCACATTTTTTTAAAAATGTATAATTATATCGTGTGGCAAACTACCCCCTTGCACCCTATTTTTAGATCAAACTAGGGCTAATTCTAGCCTAGATAAAGCGGTTTTCATAAATCAAGTTTTCA
>JAGVSP010005325.1:0-23637 GCA_022494985.1 Micrasema minimum
TGAAAAATATTTGGCAATATCTTACGATTCGGGACATGGAAAATCAGAAAATAAATGTGCCGATTCATATTTATGTGCTAAAAAAATTGTTGCAATTTTCGGAATCAAATTAAAAATGTACGATGAAGAAAATGATAAATTATAATCATAAAATTTTGTACAAACAATACGTACAAACGTGTTCTATTGTGCTAAAAATTAAACTGACGCTAATACAGCGCCAACGTATCTACAGAAATAGTAAATTTGCAATGCATTTCAATTTGATATCAATTGACCGTGTGATTGAGAAACGTCTGCATAGTTAACCCTACTCACGTGATTTATTATTCACTAGAACACTTTATGTCACGCAATAAATTATTATACACAAATATATAAATTATTAGATATTATGTGACTACTTGGAGAAATACAAATGGTCTCAGATTCTATCTAGTTCCTCGTCGAAGTGGAAAAGGGACGTTCAAGTACCTACCTTTTGTATTTTATGGTACAAACTCGGTCCAAATTCAGTGCGTTTTTATTCAACAGTCAATAAAATTTCACAGTACAAGAAATTATTATTGATTTCCCGAGTTTAAGATATTCTTGTTGCTACCCGAATATAACAAGCAGATCTGGTAATTGCTTTTTTGAAGTGTTGATTAGTACATATTCCTTTAAAATGAAAATCGCAGGCAATAAACTTTTAATAATAATATTTATTATACCCAGAAATAACACAGTTTTTTTAAAATCGCTCATCTGATCTAGAGTAGTCTTAAAAATAAATGTGAATGGTTACATACATGCGTAAGTTAAAGATGCAAATTGTTGCGACCATAATAATTGTACCCTTATGTATGGAAGTGAAGTATGGAGTTGGAAAAATAAGGATGAAAGTAGGTTGAATGCTGTTGAAATGCGATCTCTCAGGCGAATGTGTGGTAAAACTATGTATGATAGGTGCACTAATGTTGAAATTAGAGCAGAATGCATGGTTGAGATAAGCATTATCGACAAAATTAAGAAAGGTCTTTTACATTGGTTCGGTCATGTAGAGCGAATGGGTGATGAAAGAACGGCTAAAAAAATATATGATGCGACTGTCCCTGCATGCAGAAGTCTAAGAAGGCCGAGAAAGACATGGCATGATCAAGTAAAACAAGTGCTTGAAAGTGGGCATGTAAGAAGTCGGAATAATCGACATGCGTGCATGAGAAGATGTATGAATGTGGAGGAAGTAAGAGAAGTATGCCAAGACAGAGTGGTGTGGCGTTCTATCCTCTCTGCCCACCCCTTCGGAAAATGGCGTGATGGTTAGTTAGTTATAAATACATAATATCATCATTCAATAAAAATGTAAGCACATTTACGGCTGTGCATCATATCGAAAAATCAAATTAATTTTAATTGTATTCACGTCAATCTGTGAAGATAACAGATACTGCATTTCAATATGTAACACTCATGCTAATCAATAAAACCACAACAACTGACGAACACACCTAACATTGTATCTATCTATTTGATTTCCAATAACTCAATATTGTCTATTTAATCAATGCACTGTTTTCGACGATAATCATACATACACATCTACGTATTCTGTCTAAGTTGAGAAATCCGCTATTGTAAATAGGAATCAGGGGAGGGGATGAGGTGATGACGTCAACATCCATCAGTCGTCAGGAACGAAATTCAATTTAACAACTGCCACGTGAAATGTCAAAGCCATTTATACCAAGTTCTGGTAATCATGGCGAATCGCACCAATACCGAGTGGCTTGTAAAAAATACCAAAAGAGAGAATTCTAAATTTGAAATTTGGTCTAAATAACAGTGGTGAAGAATTTCTCATTGAATCTCGGAAGGGAGATTAGAATATGGTAATATTCTGAAGAAAAGACGGATTCAGATTCAAATTTTTAGTCTCCCGTTTAATCAAGATTACTATTTATCGCAGACCTCTATGTCTGTTTCGGTAAATTAGACTTTCAAATTTATGTTTGGTTATTGTTGATGTCAAACATAATATTCCGCAATGGTAAAATTCATTGTAAAATGTACATACATTGATAATATATTTAATGTTTTACTTCGTTTTTATTACAAGATATTACTTCATAATTATATATTTCCTTTACTTTGAGGAGAATTTAGTCTACATGGAAGAAAAAAGGTAAATTTTTCTTTTTCTATTTAAAAGTTAAATATTACAAGTCTTTACCTGTAGTGACTTTCGACCATAGCTATATAAACGGTATGTACGTAATAATTAGTTTTTTAAACGTTTGGTACAGGTATTTATGAGAAAAATATCTACTACACCGAGTTATTTAAAACAAGTTTTAACGAGTGAAAAATTAACTAATCGGGATTGAAATGGTTAAAAATTATAATTGAAAAAAAATTACGGTACTACAAATAAGTAGACCCTTTTCCTTTAGGCATACTAGTCAAACTTGGTAACCACAATATGGAGATGGACTAAAAACGAAAAATGTACAATATATTTCGTTACCCGTGTTTTCTGAATTCCGTACGTAATAAAACCATTAGGAATATACGGAAAAATATGAAAATAAAATCAAATTTAAGCTGCACAAAAATTCGCACAGTGTGCGCATGAATAATTTAATATTCGCATAGCCAATGTGATGGAAAAAGGTGTTGGATTATTCAGCCCATGTCGGCATTTGATCTATGGCGATTTCGGTGGCTGCTGGCGCCCCCGAGCTGTGAGGCTCTCTAACCACCCCCACCCACCAACTACCCGCCGACTCAACCCTTCACCGTGCATTCTCTTCAGATTACCATTCATTTGAATTTCAAACATTTCTAGTACAATAAATTTCAACGCTTCCTGACGATGTGATGTCCGCGTTCTCGTTCGTTAAACAAAATTAATGAATTAGGTATGTCGCTCAATTTTAGTAATTATGAGGGAAATTTTGAGTGCCGTTACTCTGGAAATTTCATTTCTGCTATGGGGAAAATCATAACAAATAAAATAGAAAACTACTGTGAACGTTGCTAAGAATATTTTACTTTCCGTGCATCTTTTTTTTATGAATCTTAACATAATAGCACCTTAGTAACTATTTCTAATCTCGTAGTAATATTCATGTTTAACCCACCTATATTTTTTGTTAAGGATCCATGGATTTTCCTCAGACAGCTTTTACTCTTATGTATAGCGTGCTGAAGTTTACATTAAAAAGGCAAAAATTATAATCCAGATTTTGTAATTTTAAACCACGACTAGTTGAATATGTAAATAATAACATAAGATTGCTTTCAGCAAATTGCTTGCGGTGGGTCGCAACTTAAACGGATAACTTCATTAGTGTCAGCTTTATCGAATTTATTATTCAGTCGATTGTACAAGTTTGGCGCTTTCTTGTTCCTTGGGGAAATCCGAGAAGGCTTCCCTGTGTACCTACGTATATTATATTCTCCTACAGCCAGAGATGGTCAATATCCGTTTACTGAACGCTTATATATTCATCCCTGAGATAAAACGGAATTTTCCGTTATTTCAAGTAAACTCTGAATTTAATTCAACGTCTGGATGTGTTTATTTTGCCTTTGCGTTTGTACGAGGGTGTCATTGCGTCCTTTGAAGTACCTTTAAAGAAGTAATTAATGTGAAGACATCACCCGCGAGCGTGTACGGCCATTTTGAATTTAGAGTGGATATATGGTGACGAGGCACAAAAATAATTAATCTTGTTTTTATATGGATGATATAAAATGACTACAAATTTCTGTTTTATACGTAAACAAGCAAGCCAAATAGTAAAAATTGATGTTAACTAGCTTTACACTAACAAAGATTAAAACAAAACAAAAAGTTACATGCATTGGCGTATTGCTTTTTCAAGAGCAAGGTTTTTTGCTTCACGCCTTTTAGTCTAAAACTAAAATGAAAATATTAGGTATTTATTATTAATATTTTTGAATTCTAAAACATCTTCGATGTCAAATTAATACTGCTTGTGTTTTTGTATTTCAAGAAAATGTAGGTACCTAATATTTTATGTATGAATCGGAAGGGAATTCGATGGATCAGAAATTATGGAAGAATTTTATGCTGGCGGAACCATATTATGGTAATTCGGAAAATCAATATCGAATATTTCTTTTGCTTCCTTTAAAATTCCGGGTTATATATTTACTTGGTACATTAAGTTATTTTTTACGAATTTCATAATTTATCTATGCTAAAAGCTTTAAAAACTTACGTATATTGTGATTCGTAGTATTAATATCGATAAGGGATAATAATTAAATTGAATATTTCTTTGAGTGTGTATCTCATCACTATTATATAGAAATTGTACCCTAAGCAAAATATATACATACGTATTTTACAAAACATTTTTCAATAGACAACTACGTTATTATAGGAGTATTTATTTAACGAAATTTAACTATATTATTTTCAATTACGAATCTCACTAACATTTCCAACTATTATTGTTAAAATAGATATGTAAGGTTTCGATAGTATGTAGTTTAGATTTGAAAAACGTTGTACGCAGTCTTAACGTTAATTTTCCGCTTTTCCTTTTGCAGTAAAAAGTTAATATAAATATATTTTCAAATGGTTTGCGTTTGTATAAAACGTTGAGGGTAAAATACCCTCTTTACGATTGTTTTTCGTGAATAACATCTGCTTCTTGGAAATATAACCTCACTTCCTTTTAAACTGTCTTCACGCTTGATTTCTTACCCTTACACGGGTAGAGTACTCGCGAGATAGGGGTGCTTTGCAAACGATCTTCTGCTGAAGGCGGAGGAGGAAATACAGGGAAATAATGTATAGGTAAGGCCCCAAGAAGGTAATGAAACATGACGATTCTTCAAGCCGTAGAACTAAACAAACATTTTCCGAGAAACCCTTGTCCTAGTTCTTCGCTATTTTCATTGAAATTCATCTTCATTTAAATTCTGTAGTTAGTATCTTATTCTAAATAGGCATCCGTTTTTAAGGGCTTAAATGAAATAACTTTGCTTGTGTACAGGAATAAATACTCGCTTATATAATACAACCGCGGAATATACCGCGCCTAGATATCAATCCTTTGTAATCACTAACAAAAGCATTTAAGTACTCAAATAATTGAGGGTGATTTGCGTAAATTTGATTAAAAATAGTAAATTCACCGAAATTGTTTATTTGAGGAGGCATCTAAAGTAAATATATTGTAATGTTGTAGAAAACAATGATTTACAGTTATTTCTTTTCATTTCAGTAGTCAACACGCTGTTATAATTTCCCGGGGGCTAGATTCATATCTATGCAAATAAAATAATAAGCGCTTTTCAGCTTGACCTTCTCTTCAACCTTGGCACCTGATTAAAAAATTAACCATACTACTTTCATGCGATTTTCAACTCAAATCTGCACCGATCTGAGGCAGAATAATTTTTATCCTATGCATTCTTATAAAAATAAATATTTATTTATCCTAATGTTCAATAATAACTAGGTGTATATTATATAGATTCATTGATAGGATTATAAGAAGTCAGTGACTTTTTTTTCTTGTGCGTTAGAGTTAAAACAATTAATTAATGGAAAACATTTAAAAACTCTACGTAACATCCTCTTCTGTTAAAGTACCTAAATAATTCGACCGTAAGCTTAATAAGTACACATCGCGTTACATTATGAAAACGTATTACGCAATTTCCCTTTACGTTTATGAATAATGTACATGTTTTGTGGCAGCCCTGATTCCGCCTTAAGGCGATGTAATAACTGTAGAATCACTCCAGTATGCAGGGTTCGCACCTCCGTAATTCCGTTACTGTGCGGCCACTTGTCCCGCGGGGCACGAAATAAGGGAATGGAAGGGGATGACCGACTTCAAGCGATAATATTCTATTTATTTCAAATTAAACTGTTTTTCAAATTTTTCAGCAGTAATAAGAAATTCTAAATTAAAATACTAAAACACATAATTTTAGTTATTTTTAAGCTAAATATCAGAATGTTGTTGAAAACATTTGTTAGTAATTGAGTTTTTTCAAATGTATTCAAACTTGTATTGAAACTTTATCATTTTTCTTATATTTTTGATTCCTTATCATTGAGGATCACGACCATCACTAATTGCTTCTCTTTTTGTCTGCTATCCCTTTCAGTTGTTCCACAACTTGATGAGAAAATTGCTCTAATCTACCAGTCGCCTGTTGCCATCTCGACCTAATATTACCTACTGTTTATCTAATATTATCTACGATATACATAACTTAAAAAAGAAAGTAGCACATCCCTGCTAAAAAAAATACAAGAGATGAGATACAAACGATCAAATCATATCAAAGTTCGAAGGTTTTCGCGGCCTTCAGAATACAGATAATGTTTTCCGGGTTATTATATTGTGTTTGGAATCATTCGGAACGAATACGGAGCTGTATTTATCGAAAATAATAACAGTTCACGCATTCTCAGGAACTTATCAAATGTGATTTATAAAACTAAAAAATATCTCCGAACCGAAGTTATTACTGAATATTTATAATCTTCTAAATTTGCATTAAATTAATCTCCATCTATTGTATTAACAATTTCACCCTTAATTCTTTTAATTTTTGCTATAACTTAAATAGTACCCACCTATATTTTTTATTTAATTTAAAAAAAAGTTAGGTAAGTGCACACTTTTATTGCGTTTTTGCTGGGGTTTTTATTATTTGTAATGTTTTAAACTCTGCCTCAAATAAATTTGATTTCTTTACACAATTCTTGATCTCAGTATAAATTTGTACTGACTGGGTTGGAGAATCAAGAACTGAAATGCATACTTATTTTTTTATTCTTTTAAAACCCTATTTTGATTCCCCTATCTTGCTTTGTGGCTCCTCCACTATCTTTGTTAGCGGAGCTCTGAAAGTATCTTAGTTAAAACAAAGTGCAATGTCATAAAATCCATTGATCTACCCGCGGATTGCCTCGAGTGAACTTTTTACGGGGCTGGTTGATGGAGTCGGGGATTATATATGTCGTAATAAAACCCAGAGACAATAGCCATTGCAACGTGCCCCAGTACACATTCACTTTATTTTATCTCAGTCAGCAGACACCGCTTACGTTGGCTATGAAAAACTTCAACTATGAATATAATCGTAAATAATGAGGTTGGCTCGCCATGTAAGTGTATGGCAACTTTTCTGGTGTGATTTTTGCTAAAAAATACAGATTTAAAAAGAAAATGATATTTTAAGTGAATTTAAACTCTTCTGATAATCTACGTACTTCATTGACAAAGCGCAGTGAAGTTTGATAATTGATTAGATATAATACATATCACTGTTTTAATAAAATTTATAATTACCAAAGACTTCTTTAAAGATAAAACATATTTTTTCCAAATAAAGTTTCCAAAATATTCTTTGAAAAACTCAACACATTCTATAGTAATAAAAATGCGATTTTTCTCAAGCCGTTTTTTATGTTGCTCCCCTCTGTTATTGAAACTACTAGCCTATTGAGGCGGAGTTTGAAAAATACTCTTGATTAACGAAAGCCACTTAAAAAAAAAACTTTAAAGAAACCAAAAAAAACCAAGACCAATTATATTTTCATTTTTGATGCATTGTACGTTACGTAAATACTAATAGTAATTTTAATATTTCAACGCAACATTTGTTTTTTCAAATAAAAAATATGCGAGCCACATTTTGAGGAGTGTATCGGGGCGAATGGTGCCACCGCCGCGGCGCGTCCTTCTGTCCGGATCAATACTGCGGCGCGCACCCCCCGCACCTCACCGCCGCGCCGAACAACCCCGCCTCGCTACCCACCCCCTCCCCGCCCCAGCCCGCCCCGGGGTGGGGAGTGTGGCAGGAAAGGCGGCCGTAATTATTTTCCAACTTCGTTTATTTCCATCCCGATTTGTATTCGGGTGGATTTTCCGCATATACTTTATGAGGAATGTACAATAAACATTCCGCTCTTACGACTGTCACCTTGTTTTTTCTATTTTATATCAATCTTTTTTCACATAAAATTTCATTTTCGTGATAGCATTTTACATTTTTATGACTATGAAATTCATCATTACTTTTTTAGGATTGTTTGCTAGCAACGATAAAATTGGTACGATAGAAAATATACCGACACATGACTTTACAGAACTAAACCATAATTTATTTTACAACACTTATTTTTTATTAGAGTATCTGAATATTCGTTGTTGTTTAAAAAAGAATTGTCTAATCTATTTCTGTCGGTGTCGGTCAATTAGTAAAAATTAAGTGCATACAAAATAATTTTATTTATTTAATATTATTAACGCTCAAAAGGGCTAAAAAAATTGTAAAAAAGTACATATTATTGTTTAATTTTTATCTTCGTGTTCCTTTAACAATTATCTTACTGGAATAACATACCCTCTACTGCTTCACATGCTATTACTGAGTTTGTATATATAATGTAGTAGTTTTGTAATATAATTTTATATCTTCATGCACATAAAACGCTGCATCGAATTAAATTTGTTGATTTGCATATCAAATAAGAATACGCTGAAGGTGGCCTGAATACATGTAACATAATGTGCTTATTCCATAAAGCAACATAGGTTTAGTAAGTGTTATAACACTGAATTATTACAACATATATTACTAGTTACGTTATAATATAATATAAAAAACCAGTTTTACCATTTGCATTTAAAAAATATTAAATCGATTTATCTATTCGAACTCAGGAGTAGTTTTTTCTCTTTTTTATGAATGTGTTATTTCATAAAAAAAAAGGTCACAAATAAAACGAAAAAGACCTTTTCCCAGAGAGGAAATATCTTCACAATAAAAAGAAACATACGCACTGACGTACTTTCCACATAACGAATATTCTTTTATATACAATTTTGTATTTGGGGAGGTGGGGAGTTAGAAGATATTCCATCAGTGTATAACATATGTTTTTCTTCTTTACTCTTACCGTGTAAACAACGATATAATGTAATAAGAATTGGAATGAAATAATTAGAAATTGTAATAATTTTTATGTTGTCCCATAACTACTAGGGTCACCAGACAGTATTTTTAAGTATCTATGCGTAACGTCTTCAAATTATTTTCAAGATGTTTGTTTTTATGCGACTGAAATTACGAATTTTTCACAAGTTAGTATGGAAACTGTTATGTACGCAAGGTTCGTAGGTTTTCACGGCCTTCAGAATACAGATAGTGTTTTCCTGGGTTATTATGCCGTGTTTGTGGGCTTTGTGTTGCCCAGGAAAAACACTATCTGTGTTATGTACGCAGTTGCGTAAAATTTAATGTGGCCTTATTTTGGGTGGCAAAAATATGGTTACCCTTCCTAGAAAGAGAAATTGTATATCAATGTGTTAATCCCTGTATACATAAATACTACCTTAATGGTGGACTAGATCAATAAAATATAAAGATTTATTATTCTAATCGTTCTGCTCCCCAAATTTTATTAAACGGTTTTCCTTGATGTAAAAATGGTTTCTTATAAACAAACTTAATGGTTTTTCTAAGATATATTATTCTGAGCAAATAGATTAGCGTGTTAGTGGTTTTACCAGCGTTTACATTTTAGTTTCGATAAGTCTTAATGAAAAATAACCTTATTGAATAGCTATTGCCGACGAATTTCTGTTTTGGCTTTTGAGTGTTTTCCAATATTTTCTCATCTACGTCACGTAATCTGAGATGAAAGGGTATAAAAATATTTCGAGGGGAAAATTCAACTCGTAGCTCGCTTACACAACGAAGGGTATCTCTCTTAAAGAGAGGACATTTTTTTCAATAAGGTATCAGGATCAAGGAAAAACTAAGGTGTGGTCTTATCATATCATCGCTGTGTCATTATCTAAACTTCGTGTCTTCAGAAAACTTTATATTTGTTACATCAAATAATGCTACAAGTTTACATTACTACGTATGTTAATTTTGTTTGCATAATAATAATAGTAATAATTTAATCCAAAACCTTTAGGAAGGGAGTGCATGCCTCTAATATATTTAAATCAATAAGTATAGTATTATACATTTCAAATACATATTTTATAAATTTACTTTTTTAAAAGTATAATGTACTACTTTACCTGTAGGTATGCTTTTATATAATTACTTATAATATATTCATGTATATTAAAGTCTTTTGGGCGTTTATGATAAATAAATAAAAGTTTGCTTAAATAAAATACAATATTATTCTTTTTCTCTGAAATTTGTCATAGCAACGCCCTTGGTAGATATTTAAAAATGAAATTAGATTCTAAGCATTAGATTTGTGGTGATGGTAGCTTCAAAATAAACTCAGGACTAGCGGTGTGCAGTTTGTTGCAAGTTCTGCCGATACGCGATTTTATGCACTTAACCGCATTTGCTTCCTAGAATGGTGAAGTAGTGTAGAAATTTGCAATTAGAGGGTATAAATCTCCGCAGATAAAAGGGTATTTTCCAATATCGTAAATTCTCTTCTACAACCCCCTTGTTCGCCTTTCGTGAAAGGCGGGAAAATGAGTCAAGGACGATGGTTGGGGCGGGGAGGGGCAGGGAGGGGCGGGGGAGACCCATCCTCCCGCTAGCACTGTTACTATGCAGTTCGTTCTCCGCTAAAAACTTAACTGCACCCCTGAGAGGGTAGCGTGACATATTTCTGGTTAAAATTGAAATAATCATATTTTAATTCCGGGCTGGATGATAAACAAGCATCATGTCCAGTTTTTCATAAAATGTTTCGTTATATAAAACGAATGTACTTCTTTCTGTATTTTTTTATAATAATTTACATAAAAAATTTAAACATGAACGGTTAGTGGCGCACGGTATTTGAGTATTGAGATCCGCGCCTAGAATCCCCACACCGCTACGACTTGTTTTTATGCACAAGTCGCTTTGACTTCATTAATAATATTTGTTACAAAATTAAGTACCTCCAAATATCATAATATTGCTTTTTTTTAAATTAATACAGCAATGTCCACCGCCCTCTACTAAGAAGTGTCTTTTTTTCTCTGAAAATTATTGAACAGTGAAAAGGATGATAATAATCTTATAACGAGGTTTTTTCTTCCAAATCTTCAGATCCTCAGTCTAAAAAATATCACTTAATAGAATGAGAAAGTGTTATGCTATTATAACCCTATTAATGCAAAATAATTTAATTGATAGTACTGCATTTATTTGTTAATATTTTCAAATAAAGTATTAATATTTTTGTGTTAACTGGTTAAATATTATTCCGAGTAAATAACAAATTGAAGTCGATATAATACAGATTGCTTATGTTAAGGCTTACAGGCGTTATCCCAGATAATAATTTAATTAGCATGCGATAATTATATTTGCCTATAAGATTTAAGATTCTAAATTAGTTCTCCAAAGCCAATTTTCATATACTAAATAAGTAAGTATGGGTAAGGCGACCGACGGTTAAAAACAAGTTATAACTTCAGCTATTTAGGGTGTAACTGCTAATGAAGTGAAAAACTTTGGTGTGACATAGATTGGAGCGGTCGGCAGGGTTTATTATTAACTAAATTATCAGGATTCTGAATCTAATTATGCTGTTGAAACGATCTCTGTTTTTTTTTAAAAAACTTAAGAGTAGTAAAAAAGAAATCTATGCAATCTCATGATCTTTCACATATTATTTCAATTTGTAAATACTTTTTCAATAAAGCCTAAGCGGCTTGTGCTTGGAGATAGGAATCGAGTCGTGTCGAAGTGGGGACTAGAACCGAGGATCTCTGGACTCAGAGACCGCGACGCTACCACTGGGCCCACCACCGTTGAACCACCCGTTGTTGCCGGTTGAAAAAGTTTCTCTTCCCAAATATATAATTTTAACATAAAGTATATGGCATATAAAAAAAAAATTCTCATGTGTTTTCTGTGAAAATATATAAATATAAAATAAAATTAAAATTATTAAATCGAAAGTAATCGCTAAGGGAACATTTATCATTACAAGTTGTGGAGGTATTAAAATTGTTATTATTTCTGTTGATTCTTAAACCCGAATAATCAACCAGGAATTGTTTTGTATTGAACAATTTATACAACCTTAAATTTTCTTTGTAATCTGGTTATTTTACTCATAGGAAATTACAGGATTATTTTCGAAATAGCTATTTAAAAGAAAGAAACCAAAGTTACTCTAAAAATAGTAAAATGATTTTTCCTTCGTAAATTAACAACAGAATCAATGAAATTTATTAGATTTTTTTATGCGTACCCCAATCGGGGAACAACGGCATAAAAACAGAGAGGAAAAAAATCACGAATACTCGTATATTATTATTACTAGTTGCAATAATTTTTTCAACAGGATGTATACAAATATGTATATATTAGATATTGTATTATTCTAAATTTTAGAAAAATCACCCAGTTATGTAAGGATTCATAATAATAAGTATAAATAACGTTATTATTTCTACAAAACTTTTTGAATTTTACGAAAAACATCTGAAACAAAAAACACAACGCGGGAGATTTGAAATCTAAACAATAATTTCAACCGCCGCGCCGAGCTTAAAGTTTCGCTGACAAAACTTTTAGGAAATTTGTCACACTTTTTGTAAATTTGAACGATGAGCGTAGGTGACGAAAACTTGAACAATTAATTTGATAGAAACGCCAAAATTAAAAATTAAGTTCTCAAACTTGTTTTTTGCAATTCACTCATCATTTATTAAATTATCGTGTCATTCAATTCATTTCTAATAGTTTATTTTTATGTTCTAATAAATTGTATTTTATTTGATTTATAGCCGTAAACAATTTTTTGAATTAGTGAAAATGGTCGATTAACATCAGTAACAACAAACAGCATAAAAAATACGTCTTAATAAAAAATAGAATTACCTAAAAATGAATGGTGGTAAGTTATTTATTTTACATGTGTAAAAATTTCTGCGTTCCTGCCAGAAATTGTTTAATTTATAGAAAATATTGACTGTCCGTAAAAAAAAGCAGCTATGTGCTACACGTGTTACGGAACCTACAGATGTTCTTCTTACCATAAAACTGTCACACTTTCTATATTTGGAAAAAGAGTCCAACTGATTTTGTACAAACATGTTCTTTATATATTTTACGAGATATTCAATATCTTCATCTTTTCAACGTGTAATCATGAACTATATCCGCTCACTATGTGGAGCAAATATGTTATTCCACAGACTACCTGACCAAGCAAAGCGATTAAGCCGCCATTTCCCGTGGTATCACTCCTCTAGTCAGGTCCACGTCCCGCAGCTCATGACAGACTTATGCCTGACGTCATACTCACAGTGGTTTTAAATTAAATCCAATAATGTTAGGTCTTTATACAATAATAAACTTCACAAGTTATTTTTCAATTTAAACACAAACGTAATCCAAACTTTAACAAATATCCCCCATACAAAATCTCGCTTAGAGGGACCGTTAATATTCAGGCGTACTATAACCAGTCCAGGAGGATCGACAATGATTTTTATTTTGAAATGTGTTATAAACGTTACATTGGACATATTTAGTTTTTGTAAGGTTTTGGTAATCGACAAAATACTAAGTAAATTTGAAGAAAAATGCATAATGATTATACCATCCTCGACATAGTGAATGCGCCCGTATTATTAAACTTACAATAAGCTTCTTAGTATTTACTCGTAAACTGAGAGCTCTTATTACCTTCGATAAAAGAACATCCGTAGTGATGGATGGCTATCCTGTCTGAATTGTAAGAACATTTCTTCTAATTAATTTCCGACCCTCGGTTTCGATAAATTGTCGAACATGAACGATTTATTTTCCGTCGGCGAACCCTTTCGTCGCGGCGAGGACGAACGAATAAGCGCGCCGCGACGCTCCGGAGCCCGCGCCGGACGCGCAGGAGTACGCGCGGCGACCCCGCAGCGGAGGGGGTGATATTATAGTCAACCGATTCGTTCTTAGGTCTGGTAAAGTAAGGTGAAAAACGATTTTATTAATTTCTTATACGGCCACGATCCTTTCAATGACATTGAATTAAATATTAAGTTTTTGTGTCGTTTAATTCTTACTTATTTCAGTTCTGAACAATTCCGTTAAAAAACCATTTTAGGTGCACTAATTTGAGCATTATGCTAATATGAGATAAGCATTATCGACAAAAATTAAGTACGGTTCTTTTACGCTGGTTCGGTTCTTGCTAGAGCGAATGGTTGATGAAAGAGACGGCTAAAAAAAATATATGATGCGACTGTGCCTGGTTGTAGAATGTCGAGGAAGCCGAGAATGACATGGCATGATATAGTAAAACATGTGCTTGAAAGTGGGCATGTATCGAAGTTGGAATAATTCGACGTGCGTGCTATGAGAAGATGTATGAATGTGGAGAAGCAAGAAAAGTATGCCAGGACAGACGTGGTGTGGCAGTTCTATCTCTCTGCTTTCACTTCGGGGAAATGGCGTGGTTTGTCTCAGTTTAGTACTCAAAATAAGATCATGGACTTCCCATTTGTTTCAGTTTACTCGTGAAACGTAGTACTATGCAATATGATAAATAACATTGTACACCGAAAAGAAGTGCCCGTATTGCTTTCATGTAACTAATTATCAAGATTCACCGCACTTAGTGTTACCAATGTCGGTGCCCTATTGCACCAATCGTTGACAATCGACAAGCATTAGCAGTATTAGTTTTATTAATTACTAATTCTTATTTTGTTTTGGAATTATTTAGTAAATTTTCACATTCTCCAAGCAAGAATTTTTGATGAAGAAAGTGTGTGGCGGCATAGCTCGAGGGTTCGTACCTCGCCCCCGCCCCCGCCACCCGGACGGCCGCTAATGAAGTACAGGCCCCACGGGGGGCGCGCTCCCTCCTCTGATGCGCAGCAAGCGGGGCCCCTAAGTGTAACCAAACGAACATATGTTCGTTTAACGTTTTAAACTTTTTCTCTTTTCATTATTGTATGCTTCGTGAGGACTCATTAAATAAAACACTTTTTTTTCACGCGCTTAAAACTTCTCAGTACTAATCCAGCTTATTTTATTTTTGGAACCCCATAAAAAAAAAGATTTTATTTTATTTACATTAGCGATTCCAAGAAGTTCTACGAATATTACTTCTACTTTTTGTGGATTTTTAACTACGGGTTTTCTCACAGCTTTTTTACCGGCTAGAAGATGCTCAAAACTCAAATTCGTAATCTAGTTTTGGCATTTTTAGAAATATTTTATTAGCCCTAATGCTTTCATTTGGTTGGCATAAAAGAGAATGTAGTAGTCGTTATTAGAAGATTCCCTTTTTTCCTACTTTAAATTATATAAAGTTACCCTATATTAAATAAAATTTAACATAAAATTTATGTTGCTTACATATTTCTTCACTTGGAATACGAGAATATCAACGTTTAACCGAATTTAAACAATTTTTTTGACGTAATGGGATTACAAAATTCGTATTTTTTCTAAGAATCACAAAACAGATAGAAACTATCGCGATTTAAGCTTTTTCTTCTATCCGCGTTTTGAATCTTTGCACGATTTTGCAAGGTTTTATTCGGGCGGAAAGTATTGAAGCCACCCACATCTTTTATCTCGATAGGTTAGTGCTACAAAAGGTTTTAACTTATTAATAGCTTGTACCTATATACCTTATGGTATATTGCCCTTTTTTAGTGTCATAACACTCATCAAAATTCTGTTTTTAATTATTGTTAAATAACGGTTGATTAACAGGGAGTTTACTTCGTATCTTTTATAAAAATATACCACAATGTTAATGTAGCCTTACTTAACAATATTGCGGATTTATATCCAGCCTAAATACTGATATAGGTACATTGAATACCGTCATACCGTCATAAACGAATAAGATAATAATATAAAATTTAATGACATTAATGTTACGTATTTTTCTGAGGATTAAAAAAATGGTATTAAAATCAGCAAATCACTAAAATTTTCTTTAGCGGATATAAATGGATTTCTGAAAGTATTTATTACAACAACTTTACAAATAAAAAAAAAAAAAATACGACATAAAACATTCTCGCACCGCTCTTTTCTACATTTTCACTTACGGAAGAGTGACTTTTATAAAGTAAGTTTGTCAAAGTTTTTCTAAATGCCCCAAAGTCCCCAGGGATTCCGTCTCCGGGCCGCGTTAGCCTAACTAACGCCCCGAGTAAGCTGAAATAGCTTTCTTTTCTGTTTCCCGTATGTATCCGTTCTGTGCCAATAAAAATGGCTAGATAGGTTTTCTCGTGGTGGTTTTTTATGTACTCACAGTTTACGGTGAGTTTTTATCAGCTTCCATAAATTTTAATTGAAAAAACTTCTTTAAAAAGGTCGTTAAATTTTGTATTCGCGAAATTGCGGTCGCAAGTGAGTTTCATGTATTTTTTCAACACTTTCAAAAACGTGTTCCACGATTACATTATTTGCTACCCCTAATAAAGCACAGAAAAGACTTTTTAAAAGACTAACGTACTTTATCAAGTTCATCATAATCAATTCACTCTGCCCCTTTTGCGAAACATATGGAATCCACAAACTCTGAAACGATTAATTTAAAAATTAATTACATATTTTTTCCATTTACTATACGAATTCAACAGTAAATACTGACAATATTGTTATATATTGTGTAGTATACTGGCAGTCTATTTTTTCGTAACATAATTAACTACTCGTTATATCCATTTCTTAAAAATAGAAAAGTAAATCAGTTTGGTACCATTTTCATGGGTTGCTATACCGTGTGCTGTTTGCTTCTAACATTACCGACCTTCACCTGAACTGATACGTTGGCGACGTGCGTCGTCAACAAGAAAAGCAAACTTCACGACATAACAACGCGCGACTAAACACCGCTAAGGCCGTGTAAAACTATGATAGATTCTCCGTTCTGAGATGTTAAATGAAAAATATCCCCATTTAAAAAAATCCTAATGGGAAAACCAATGTAAAAGATATCGGGAAGTAAAATAAAAATCGTAATTAAACTTTTCTCATGTATTTCCTTTATTCACCCAATAAATAAATAAATAAATAGAAAATCATCGAGGATGATAAACTCCAGTTAAGATTTTTATTTAAAACTTAATTTAATTTAATAGCCCGTTAAGCTTATTCCTTGGGAAAGTGGCCACTTATATTGAAAGGAAATTTCAAATCTGAGTATTAAAATGGAAGCATTACGTCTACATGGAGCGCAGGCGGAAAGCGGAAGTACAGGAAATCGTTTTCCCCCAACGCTCTTCACGTCAATACTGTAACGAAATTATAGCCCCATTTAAAAACTTATACCATAACTGAAAAGGTTATGTTGAAATCACCCTGAGGAATCAATTTGACATTGGCAAATGTTTAAAGTTCACAGGTCATGAAAATAATAATTAGTGGCTAAAAATAGATCTTTATTTTGGTATGTCAATTTAAAATTAAATTGTATTCTAAAGATATGGTTAATGGGGAGGGCTTTTTATATTTATTTAGTTAACAATTATGTACCTTTATTATCAGTATTTGTTTTATAGTTAAATATCTTAAAACGTTCGTCTTTTTGTGGCAATATGTATAAGATTGTATATTACGAAGGCGTAAAGGGTTAGTGTAAGATATATTAAATTTATTTATCATAATAACTTATTTATAAGAACCTGCTAACCTGTAGTTTAGTGGGACTATTTAGTTTATTTTTGTAAATATCAATACGCAAAGTAAACGATTAAAAAAACGAATAAAACATTGATAATTATAACTCGATATATGTACCTATCGATAAAAAATACGTAGTTTTGACAATGATACTATAAAAAAACGTATTTTTTACACTAATTTGAAACGGTTTTTGGCATATAGTGGTTGGATCAAGTTCCAATTTTAAGTAATCCACCACTTGATTCCTGCTTTTTAGTTGTTATTTCCACCAGCTTAAAAGCAGCTTTAAAATATATTTTTTTGATCATAAGAACTCAGTATTTTTTTATGAAAATGTGGTGCTAAATGTTTTTTTTGTAAAAAGGATAAATATTACACCCTTTCATTGGAAATTACAAATGCAACCATTCACATTTCTTTAAAAACAAGTAGGTAGATATGTACTCAAATTTTCGATTACCTTCTCGTTGAAAATATTTAAACCCCCGAGAATCAAAGTATAAATGTACACAATGTTATATAGATTCATATATTTGTATTTCGGTGTGCTATAATGAAAACGTATTCATACATTTTTTGAATGTCGGATCACCTAATGTGAAATGTTTTATCTCGTATGTAAAAATTCGAGAAGTCACGTTATATAACGAATAATACAACCCAATACTCTAGAGATATCAGGTATCACGTCGTTGTGTAACAAACCGTGTTTTAGACTCCATAAACAATGATTTTACTTCCGTTTCTCCTGAGATTTACAAATTTGATGCCACCATTAGTTGCCTACCACCCTTTTTACTACCTCGAATAAAATATTCGGAATACACGATGGATGCCTTCATTTTTACAGCTAAAAAATCAATCAACATTGTTGTTGTATAGTGAATATGTATATATTTTATTCGCTTTAATTACTACTCATATGTGTAGCTGAAATTAAAAAAAAAAATCAATTTGGCGTATAAAAGGGAGTATAAAATCGACGTATATACTATGTAATCGACGTATATAGTAAAATCGACATATATAGTATGTAATCGTCGTATATAGTATGTAATCGACGCTTCTCTCATAAAATTAATCACCGATTTAAAGCTATTCTTCTCCAAAGATTATGTAACCGTAAATTAATTTTATTTATTAATTTAAGAGTTTTCGCAAATATGCTACCAATAATAATTTACGATTACACGTACTGGGTTAAAAAAAAATCAAATTTAGTTATTTTTCTGATTCACATGACTTTTAACATCTCTAAATTTTAATGAATTTGAAAAAAAAAGATAAACAATAAATTTAATGAATATTTAAAAAAAAATACGTTTTTGAGCCTTCGTGTGATTAAAAAAAAAAACAAAATACTTGGCTTACTTAAAATGAAAAATATTAATTTAAAAATATTATATGAAGACATGGAAAATTTTGGCGCTCTTTTGTGTAATTTTCCATTGCTTAATTTTCTCTGAACAACATGCACGTTATTATGCTATACCTACAATATTAAGCAATGATTAGCTATTCCCAGTTCCATCACAGATTATAGATACTAATAGATGGTTACCTATTGCTTGAATAACACAGCTCAATACGCTACACTTTCAGTCGCGTGGATCAATACTCTGTAATTCCGCGATGATGAGCAGAAATACTTATAAATCAAGTTTGATAAGTTCTCAATCACTTTTTGCTGACAGCGCCGTTTGCTTTGTACAAATTCCAAGAGAAATTCAATTATCGTATTTGCTATAAGAATAATGAATCGATCATCGGTGATCGTTTATCTGGTGCTGATGGATTCCAAATTTATTTAGATTTAGGTATTTAAAGTTGGTATGATTTAGATATTGTCAAGTCCTAATATAAAGCAGTTCATTTTAAAAACACGTCTGTAAATTACTAGCTGTCGTTATAAGAGAAAAAAAAATTTCCTAAAAAAACTATTTGACTCATATTATGATCAATATGTGTTTAATGAATTTAATTATTCGTATGACATGGTAAGTATTTCATTCTTCAAAGAATAATTGTTATGGAAAAGCTCTGGAAAAGCTCTGAATGTAATAGAAACGATAAGTTAGTACAGAGTTTCTCATGCATTAAACTAATGAATGTGAACAAAGTGTTTTTATTGAGTTGCTTGGAATTAGTTTATGTGTAGGTATTTTAGTGCTTTCTTTCTATACCGTACCGTTTGCCTTGTACAATACATTTCGAATTGGTTTATTCTGTAACGATATATTGTTGGACACTGCCGCAGTATGCGAGATTAATTTATAGTAATAATAATGATTGTTTCTATTCGTGAGGGGGTCGGTGAGGGTAAGAGGGGGAGGTCAGTAGTTGCGTCACTCCCCCCCTCCCCCCCCTCCCGCTGCACCCCCTGCCATACTCCATACTTCCTATCGACCTGGCAGGCTCGAGAAATGCAGGGATGGAATTTGCAATAAGGACTTCTAGTATATTTCAGCTGCCTAGTTGAAAGGAACAAATTCCGACTATATGCGATATTGGCTGCATTGGTTTCATATTTTACTCATTTGAGTCAGCCCTTAGGGTGGCATGTTAGAATGTTTGGCCATACGAGTTGTAGGTACCTACCAAACCTTATCGAACTAATTTAGGTTGAAAAGGTTATACACTTTAGTTGCACTGATTTTCTGAAGTAATTTGCCGAATATTATCTTTATTTAAAAAAAAAAATGGACATATATACGAGTAAATTGTGCATACTTATACATATAGGTGGCTATATAAAGCTCTCAACAGACACCCACACACCCTCACACGTCCACTCACCCTGAAACACACACATACTAACTATCCCTACACATACAAAATACACTTAATTGGTTTAATTTTAATTTTTGTTATTTGTTTATTATGTCAGATTGTAACTGTGTCTAAAACAAACAAGGTGCAAACCACAAAGGGAGTTACTCATGTCACAGAATTTAATCCTGGCTGGAGAATTAATTACACTTGTGCATAGTACGAGTTCGGTAGGTAGTATAATACAATACCTACAAGTAAAGCGTAGCATAATACCTGCGACTATAGCGTAGTATAAACCTATAACACGAGCGGGGGGCGGTATTTAGGGTTTTCCAGAGCAGCCTCCATTTCGACTGACCTACTTGGCAAACAATGCCCAGTAAGAGATGGGATTCAGGAATAGATATCCCGAATAATGAACCCGCATTCTTTACATCAACTTCATAAAACTTACAGATCACTGAAGTGGAACGTCTTTACTTTAATTAATGACTTCATCTATAAAATGTCTTGACTTGGAAAATTAAATTTGAGGGAGATAGCTAAAATGCTTAGCAATTTTCTCAACAGAGGTCTATAGCTATGCGACAGCGATATGACAAAGGAGATTTCAATATATATTAGGTTTAAAAAGTTCAATATATATGTGATTATCAGATGATGGAGGGCGGAATGGGGAATGTTGTAATACATCAAGTAGCCACTTAATCCAGCTATTAACAGGTCGTAAGCCCCGTAAATGACTAGATAATATCAAAGTCCAGATCTTCTCTGTATCTGTTGAGGTATTAATAATGATTAAAATGTATGTGTTTATATTTTGTAAATGGTGTGTTTTATTTTTTTTCCTTGACAATCAGTAAGGGATGCGCGGACCAGATACTAGATTTTTCTACTGTTTGGTAAAATGCACACTTTACTATAATACAATTTGGAAATTTCTGCTTTTTTTCTTTGTGGTTGAATCTCCTGACCTGCATATGTGAGGTAGTTAAAAAAAAGATATAAATATTTTAACCTAATAATATTTAAGAATGAAAATATTACCCAACTTAAAAACGTTTTTTCAGTCTTAATTTCCTTCACTTGGGGATTTTGAAAATGAACAGAAATATATTTCTTTATACGAAACCATCTGCGTTCGTCTGAAATTTTCAAATATACAAAAAAAAAATTGTAACGTCAAATAATGTGGATTATGAAAAAATCGCGAAGAAGTAATTACAATTTTTTTTAAAGATACTTCCGTGACAGTGCTTAAACCTTGATTAAAAATTGCATTAAATTTACTAAAACACCCATTAAGTATAAAATAATACACAAAACAATAAATGTTGGAGATCTCTGCTAATGAAACATACTCTTTCGTCACCGTTTCCGTAGGAACTTTTAAGCACAGATCTCAAAGGATTAAAACAAAAAAATCAATGTTTCTTTTATGGGAATAAAATATATCAAAATAAAACATTTGATGGCCGAAAATGAGTTACCAAAGTGATAAATGTTTGAATTTGTTTATTTGTCCCATTACGGTGTGACGTCGCGTTAGCGTTAATAACGCGGTCCAGTAGATTTTAGGACAACATAACAATACCATTATGTGCATTGTGACAGGATTATCCTTCACCCCGTGGTCGCCTATGGAGTAGATTGTATACTATTCTATTATGTATATACCGGTGTACGTATCCTTGTATCCCAGTGAATGTATAGAATTCGCAATGCATTGCTGACTTTTAAAAATTCGTATTTGGTTTAACCCGACGTCAAATTAGCTTTTTGAGCAAAAATGATTTTTTTGTTTTTAGGGGCTGAATAAATTCAACCCGACCTATTAATTACAATCTGGACTTATATTAAACTCTCGTGACATTAAAAATTTATCCCATAAACTTAATTTTGGAGATATTATCTAAGAGAATAATTGCGAAAAATAAAAATACTACTTTTTTTATTTCTAACCTTACGCTTTGCTTTATATTTTATCAGATTCTTAAAATCAATGAAAAAACCACAAAATATTTTATTTGTATGCTGAAGGAAATAACATGCCTTTTTACAAAAAATATTATATTATTCTTACACTGCTATCTGTCATTTTGACAGTATTTACATTTCATTTCATTTCAAAGTACGTCGAGATTGAATTATCAGTGCACTATCCTAAGCCCGCTATGTACAAGAAATGGTAGAAGGTTCAATTTATGTACATGTGGATATTCCACACAAATTCATTCCAATAATCACGCCATCAATCAAATGTATTTTTCGTAAAAGCTGCATAGTTTCTCCGTGATTTACTAGCGGATATCCTGCAAGGCGTAAGAACTCATCTGAAAAACATTTCATTTTTAATCTTCTCATCAAGGAAGATAGGCGTGTAATGAATACTCTTGAGAACCATAATTTAAATATATACAATGCTGTGTTTATAGCAACCGTTGCAACAATTCCTTAAATACAGTGCTTGTTTGAGATCTACCAGTTTCTAGTAAAAGCTGTCGCAAGTACCATATTATGCTTACGCCGTAGTCCATCATATAATAGGTTTGTTGAACATCCTTGGCCCTTATAATATTATGTACAATACTGTTTTTGAGTTGCGTAATGCGATGGTCGCGTGATATGTCGCGAGTACAACAATAGACCAGCTCCAGGCTTATATTACATACTACACGTACCGACACATTGTAGTCTAGAATGCTCCCCTCCCCTTGGTAAAAGTAATATCAGAAATAATATGTGCTTCAGTCGAATAAAAGTGATACGAAGCTTCCAGCACTCAATAATTCAAAAATTAATGGACTGTTCGCATTAATTTCAAAGCTTTCGATTGAAACCTCATTGGTAATGTAAAATCACGCTTTTATAAGTGGGTACCTACTCGAGTACTTTTACAAGTATACTCTACTCACAAATGTCGATAAAGCGATCCGGGAATAGATATCTACTTTTATTTCTGTTATTCATGAATTCATCAAATTTTGATTGAGTGCATGTGTATTTATATTCCACATTTACCACTTTAAAAGTTTGTATCGACGTATTTTAAAGATAGTATTTTCATTCCATATTTCAGCTATTACGAGAAGGTAGGATTATATTAATGTTATTTTTATCTCGAATTTGTACATTAATTTCAGTTGTGGTGAAATTGTCACTTTTTTTTTACTTAACTATCAAAAGTGCAGACTTAAACTGAACGTAGAATTACTTATTCATATTTTTTATGTGATTTAGAGCTTT